>PCFV01000665.1:0-17744 GCA_002812785.1 Phytophthora litchii | reverse complement strand
GACGTAAGGAATGCGTCCGACGTCGAGGCAGATGTCGACAAGTCGCGAGTAATAATTGTCAACTTCGAGGATGGCGTCTCGATACGGTTGTGGGAGAAGATAAAGTAGAGATTGTAGCTCGCATTGGAGTTCCAGGTCTGGAATTTGAACTGAGCGCCGAATGAGGCATTCGAGACTGCGTGGCTGGTTATCAGATGCCTTATCAAACCAGATTGCAGGACAGCCATGGTTCGCAACAGACAAGTTCCAACGGATGTTTGTCATAGCTATACAATTTGCTTTCAACGTCGGGTTGAGTCGAAATTCAGCGTAACAGCTAGCATACAGCCTCGCGGTTTGAGCCAACATCTGCTTCGTCTTCTTAGATAACGGCGTATTCGTCCACTCTAGGGAGATCAATCGATTTAGCCTTGCTTTGAAAGAGTGAAAACTCTGCGCGAAATCCGACTTTGGTTCTTGAGAACAGTGTGTGGCGATATGGAGAATATCTGCATTCAACACCAATCCGACTTTGGTTCTTGAGAACAGTGCGTGGTGATCTGGAGAATATCTGCATTCAACACTGCAGTGTCCACAGTGTTTTCATGCAACAACTGCAAGTCAACGCAATTCAGAAGCGTGGGGTTCTCCAAACCATAAGAGTGAAACCAGTACGCGACTCGGTGAATGTTGTGCATTACTTTGACGACTGAGGAATCACTCAACAAGGTATTTAGCCCCGTAATGATTCGTGTCCTGCTGAGCGATGCTAATAGCAGCACTACTGCACCTTCTCCAGGTGTCGAACTCGAAATGGCAATAGCCACCATTTGGTCAGGATCGTCCTGGTTGTCGTCCGAGTGACGCTGGTTTGCAAATTGAAAGTACAAACCGACAGGTGCTCCTGGATGTGCAAATGTGTTGTTGTTCTTGTCGAGAAAACTCTGCAATTCAGGTTCATTTGCGATCAACTTGGCTGGTAGCACGTCAGCTGGATTTATTGCAGGGGATACTTTGGTCTCAGTGTCTTGCTTGCTCGTCGTCGACGGTTTTGCTACGAATACAGCTCGCTTGTTGGATTTCACAAGACGTGCTAACTCGGCAGTAGCCATAGTTACTGCTAGCTTTCAAATTGAAAAATGTGAGCATCATTGGAATCAACGATCGAGTCATTTCATGTCAAATTTGAAAGCCATTAGACATCTAGACGGACCTCACCAGGAAATCATTCCTCCCTGGAGTTTGATGACAAGAATGAGTTTGCGAAGTGGGTGGTGGAAAAGGCCAACACGAATCTGATTCAATGTCGCGGAGATGCCAAGCCGTACCAAGAGGAACTGCTTAGACATGCTGGACGATGGCCGACAACCCATCTGAAAAAGCTGGACGAGACACACGAAGAGAGCGTGAAGAGGGCTTATCAACACAGCAAAGACGACGTAAACGAGAAAATCTCCACTTTGCGAAAGCAATTCGCATCGATCACTGACGCTTTATTCTCTGTCAACGCCCAAGCTAACCCAGGCAAGCGCTATGCAGCTGTACAGTCACTTCGAGCTTTCGTTGATGAACTTCAGCAGGATGCAGAATTATGGGCTTCAATTGATTTGCCTACAAAGTTTGCTTTGTCACTTCCACTGCGCAAAAAGCATGAGATGCGGCAGCTTCTTCAACTACTGGGGCAAGATGTCAAATCGGTTTGGCGTGACGCGATTAAACGGGTGTTCAAGTTGATGAAGGAAGCAGTTGAGAATTCAAAGGTTGACAGTCAATCGTCTACATTGAGAGAATCGCACGCACTAGCTCGTGATCAATTGATCTCCAAAGAATTTCGAGCTCTTTTGAAGCAATGGAGTTGTCGTAAATCGTCGACTCACCTTGCAATTACTCCCGAGATCAGGAACGGACGAATCTACTGTCAAGTTGAAACTACGCCAGCGAGGACCATGAGATTTGATTCTACACGAGATAGACCAGCACTAGAGAGTTCATCTCTTGAAAGTTTTCGACCCACGTTCCGTGCCGACTTACCAAGTCATTTCCGTATGATGTGTCACCGCTGCGGTGCAATCGGAGAGCATTGGACACTCAATTGTCCTAGGGATGATTCAACCACGAATACTGAGGAGGGAGAGTCATTCAGTGCATTTGGCGCAAACAAGCGTGAACTGCGTCGATGTTTCTTCGATCGTAGCTGAAAATCACGAAGACCCGAGTAGTGAAAACTCGCGTCAACACTATTTCTTCATGTGTGCGTGGATTCGCAGTTCAGTTGCAAGTGCTTAAGTTTGAAATGAATGTTAGCGACGCTTTTAGTCTCTATTTGCGAGGCTTGGAACAGACCCTTGCTCGATCTCAATAATGGCCAAGCGCCACGCACTCGATCTACAAGTGCTCCATGATCGTCCAAGCAAGAAAAAATCCAAGTCGATCCCAACACCACACGCACCACGACAATATGTAAACAGCTCAACGCGTCACGATAGAAACTACGATCTCATACTTGAAGAAGATGAAGATAACAACAGAGAAACTCACTCAAAGAAGAAAGTTTTATCAACATCGTTTAGTGATCGACGAGTTACGCCCTTACGCGGCCAGGAATTATCGCATTTTGAGTCATGGCTCAAAGCTCCGGTCGAAAACCCAGCAGTACCAGGTGCAGGAGCTGCAAAACGAGTTGCGGATGGAGATTTACGCATGTTTCGAGACAAACGAGTATTGGCTCATCCACCAATTTTTCCCGTTGAAGAGAGGACTACGATGAGAGCTCAGCAGAATTTTTCTCGTCGACCACGATCCTCCGACGAAAGCCCGCCACGAAAGACTATGCGCTCTGCGGATTCAATGATCAAGGACAGTTTAGCGCGAGATGCTGATGTTTCACTGCCTCCGATTTTGAGTCCAGCAACCAAAGATAAAGCTTTCATGGAGAAGTTGCTGGCGGATTGTAAGGGGTACGTTGATATTCAGGGGCTAGTTCATCAAGATGTGCCGCTAAACGGTTGGTGCTTTGCTCAACAGGAAGACTGTTGGAGAAATTCCGATCAGATCGACGAAACAAGATAACCAAAATTCGGGTAGAATGGTGAATCTTAACGATGATGTTGTGGTGCCGAACGAGGTCTTCTATGAGCAGAATTCGTATCAGCTACTAGCCAAAGTTGACCTGAGCGACTGGGTTATCTTTTGCACTCAAGAAAGTTCAGTACTCCATCAAATGGCCACGAAGCTCTCGCAACAATGCACTGACCTGAATCTCAGTGGTCTTGTGACTCTCACACTCGCAAAAGGTGCTCCGTCAAAGCAATCCAAGGGCTGGTTCTTGGACTTTCATTGATGTGCTCATCAGAAAAACTGTTGCGACCTTGTAGACTTTACTGCGTTGCTGGAAAACTGTTCAAAGCTTCGGCGTCTCGTGTTGACCAAGTTTGAAAACATACCGGTGAGTGCTTTTCTGCAACTTGATGTCGAATCTTAGGCTAACGTGAGCCATATCTGACTGGGTTGAGGCTGTACGTCTTGTAGAAAACAGGTTTTCATGCCATAGCGCGCAAATGTCCATTGATCCACGACTTGTCCCTAGCTGAAAGTGATTCCGTCACAGACGACCTAGTTGGAGAGGTTGCTGAGGCTTTCACGCGCTTATCCAGCTTGAATCTTGAAGGATGTGAGCACCTGACGGACGGAGGCATGTTACAGTTGCTGAAAAAGGCGAAGCGTCTGGAAAGGCTTGGTCTTGATGGCTGTATCTTCATCTCGGACGTTGCAACAGTCCCGCTGGTAAAAGCACGAGGAGCAAGCTTGAAGGCTATCTCCGTTCGCCACTGCCACAAAGTCACCGACATCACTATCAAGGAACTGTTCTCGAACCAACCTCGATTGCTGGAGGAACTGAACTTGAGCTACTGCGTAGAAATCACGGACGCATCATTCGAGTTCCTGTGCTCTGTGCCTAGTTTCTTTGGGAATCGTGCAGTGAGTACATACCCCAAACTAGTCAAGCTGGACATTTCTGGGTGCTCGTCACTGACCAACTTGAGTTGTTCTTGGATCGCTGCAGCGTGTCCACTACTTCAAAGTATCAAGACTTCTGGTTGTGCCGGTCTCACTGACAAGGGGCTGTTTGCTTTAGCTGGTCTATTGAAACTTGAAGAGCTTGATCTTTCTGGATGTGTGGGATTCACCGATTCGGGGTTGGACAAGTTCTTTCGGACGGATGGCATTAACGTGAATGCTAGTGGATCATCAGACAAATCAGTATCAAACAACTTCAAGCCACTCAAACGCCTAACGCTGTCAAATTGCCCCAACGTAGGAGAAAAAGCGCTGCTTGCAGTGATCGGTACGTGCTCAAAATCGCTCACTTCACTCAATATCTCCCGAGTTGGTGTCATTCCTGCCTCGGTGCTCGTAAGACTTGTGAAAGCTGGTCGATTACTCACCGAGCTACGCCTTGCTGGTCAATCGGGGGTGTCAAGAGCTATGTTGACTCATTTGGCCAGCTATAACAAAGTTTTGCGAGTGTTAGATCTTCAAGATTGTGTCGAGATTGATGATCTCACAATCTACCCATTGGCGGTCATCCAGTCACTCGAGGAGCTCTACCTCTCAGGATGCGAAAAACTCTCCAGTCGTGGATTGCAAAGCCTACCGGGAAATATAACCCACTTCGAGATGCACCGCCATCCACGCGACAAGCTTGATGAACCGTGCTGCCGTATTCTTGGTGATCGTTTGCGCAAGTTAGAAGTGCTGGAGCTTTCGCATTGCGAAGGCATCGAGCCTGACGGACTTGCAACAATTTGGAATAAGTGCCGCTTCTTACGCCACGTTAACGTTTTTCAATGTCCACTCATCCAAGTGTCCGACCTGAACAAGTTCCTTCGCAGTCGCTCAGACAACCCCTATGGCCTCGAAGTAATCGTCGATACTGACGAGGCTTTCAAAGGATTAGCAGCTTCCGATCCAGACTCGGCAGCAAAGGCTCGAAGGCGAGAAAAGTTGCTGGGTTATTCTACCAAAAGTGTCGAGTTAGCAACCTTGCTCCAAGCTCAGTTTCGAGTTCGATATCGTGCTCGTGAAAAGCAGGTTGAGCAAGACGATCGCGATTGGGAACAATTTTGCGCTGCTCTGGACATCCAGCGCGTCTTCCGAGGCTACAGTTGTCGAATCAAGTACAGCTTCACCCGACGGAAGGTAACCAGAGCAATCGTGTTGATTCAGTACCGGTGGCGCAAACGACGACATGATCGTCGAGTACGTCGAGCACAGAGCTATTGGACCAACCGCTCCGAGCTCAAAGTGTTCACTGCGTGGAAATCTTTGTATCTGGAAACGAAGCACCAGCAAAAACGCGCTATAGCTGCGAAGAAAGCAGCGAAGGCACTCAACTTCTGGGGAGAACGGAGACTACCAGCCATGCTCGTTGCTTGGAAAGAGTTCGTCCAATACAAGCGGAAGCGTGCTAAGAAAGCTTTAGCATTCTGGAAATGTCAAGCGTTGCCCCGCGTCGTTGAGGCATGGCGGATACTTACAGCACAGGAAAAACGTCGGCGAGAGTTGGTCAGCAAGGTGTTCTTGAATACGGTATCACTCGAAACGCACAACTCCACTCCGCAAATGGAAGGCAGGGTAAGTTTTAGTTGTCTCAAAGTTAAGGATGTTGTCTAACATATCGGTGTGAATGGTTTAGGCCCGGGCAAACTTGGTCGCGAAACGTTTGGTCTGGCGCCTTTGGTTGGCGTTTGCGCGAGACCAGAAGCTCTTCTTGCTCAAAGCGACCATGTCCATTGTTTGCGGGGTACGAAATATCCAACTGCATTGTTTGTCGTCTCATCTCATCCTTGCCTTTGTGCATTTACAGAGTTTGACGCACTGGGCCTTTCGTCAATGGCACCAAAATGCGCAGCGGGAGCGCCAGCTACGAGATAAATACCGGCGTCTAGCAGGCAAGATTTTCCACCGCGATAAGTTGTTGGTCTGGAATGCCTGGATGGACTTCGTACGAGAACAGCGAGCCAAACGCCGAGCATTTGCAAAATTCTCGAACGATATAGTGACGAAATGCTGGTTGCGCTGGCGCAAATATCATGATGAGCTCGTGGCACTTCGAGTTGTGTCTGGCCGCGTTGGAGCACGGCTCCGGTTGATGAATGCTGCAAGAGCTGTGAGTACGTGGTACGAGTTCACCCAAGAACAGATCGAAATGCGCAATCGGCAACGTCGAGCTTTGGCTTTCTTCATGAACGGCACACAGCTTCGCGTCTTTGCCGCTTGGGCCGCCCACACAGACTACGCTAAGCATTGTCGTGAGCGAGTACGAGCTATGATGGCTAACGTGCAGTTAACCTTTACTTTCACGATGTGGGTCACGCATGTTCATGATGTACAACATGCGCACCGCGTGGCGACAAGGCTGCAGGCATACTGGCGAGGCGTAGTTACCCGACGTCAGGTCGAGAACCACTACTTCTACATGGTTTGGGCTACCGTCATGATCCAAAACGTTTGGCGTGGTCGTCTTGGAAAAGCTCTCCTTCTCGCAGCGACTCGAAAGGCCCGACTACGGGAGTACATTCGAGCAGAACGTGAGAGAGATGCCATGGCTGCAGAGGAGGCACATACGCGGCAGGTAGAACGTGAATTGCACATGGTCATCATACTTCAGCGTCGGTGGCGCGGGGTGGCAGCTCGGCATTTGTTCGAGGAGGTACGTCGTGCAAGATTTATACTTCACAAGCAACAAGAAGCGGAAATGCAAGAGCTTGTTCGTGTCCAAGCACGGCGTAGACAACTGGAACGTGAACGTCTTGAACGCACCAAGAACCTGGCCGCTATCACTATTCAGCGTCATATCCGTGGGCATTTAACACGCCGCTGGTTCGCGTCGCAGAAGGAGTTGTTGGTGAAGATTCGCTGTGCTTCACGCCTTCAAGCCATTTACCGCGGTCGCATCGCACGCAGGCGCACTGCTGCTCTTAGACGAAGCTACATCACACGCATGGAGGTGCTGGCTAGACGAGCTGTTGAAGGAAAAATGTTGCGTACTCTTGGCGCACCAACTCGTCCGACGCAGCGTGGACTCCGCAGCTTCCTTGCATTCTTCGGACTTGATCCAGCTACCTTCCTCACAGATATTCGCTCTGTGTTTCGCGAAGTTCGAGAGGACTTCGACGAGCTGCGAGCCTTCTTCAATATCGTCAAGAAGAAGGTCGACGCCAGCGCCGCAAAGCAGCTTGAGGTGCAAGCCAAAGCTCATGCTCTTACTCCTGCTACAGTAGCAATCGAGAAGCCACGACGTCGAACTTTCGGCTTCATGCGCAAGTCTCAGGCGGCTCAGAGATTCCTTGGTGACTTTGAGCAGATGGTAAATAGCGCTGCAAACGAAAAACAGTGCGATGAAGAGCGCGTGGACCGTGGTGGTGCCGTCCGAGTCGTTTTGCCTGGTCATCCGCGATGTGGCGAGACTGCGTACGTGTTGAGCGTGGCTGATAGAGTGGCTCAGGTTAAAATGGACCTGGATGGTGAACTGGAGTTCTTCCCGTTGTTGATACCAGCGACCAAGCTTGAACCTGCCAAGCGCGTTCTTCATCGCGTCCCGGAGTTGGCATTCTCAGCTGCGTGTGCGATTAGTGTCAGTGGCCCGGACGGGAAAATCAGTGCTAAATGGCGACAGGAGCTCGAAGCCTATGCTGCATCAATCGCTGACGAGTCGAAGCGATACTGTGCTGCTCGAGTGATTCAGTGTATGGCACGAATATACTTCGCTCGAACACAATACCAGCGCGAGCTGGAGTTGCAGGGCGTGAATGCTGCGAGACGACAACAAGCACTGCTACGTGTCCTCAAGACACTACGCTGTGCCAACACACGCGTAGCTCGAATGCTTGTGATGCTGCAGCTTGTGCGTCCGATGGATGTTCCACCAGGCCTGCCAGACAAAGCTCTAGGTATCCAGAAGGTCATCGACCGCATGCAGCGTTCTATTGCTCGACGCCGGGAACTAGAGCAGATGCTGATGAGACTCAGGCCTTTGGAATACAAAGGCACACTGGTGAACGATAGTCAGAGACCCGTAGTCTTGCCAGCACCTTATTCACGCTTGATCGATCGATTTCTCCTTTATCCGTTGCGTTGGGTGCAGCGAGCAACAACGGTGGCAGTCGCTAAACGACTAGCAAAGCGCGGTGAAGCTCAATTGGCTGCTTTCATCGGGGGCGCCGAGTTCGCGAAGAGCTTTGAAGAGCAGCACGCAAGCGCTCGTGCACATTACTTTCCCCAACTAGCCAACTGCTCGTTCTGTGCTTCCGAAGGCTGGGCACTCGTTCATGGCGTCTTCCAGGAACGTCAGATAGCAGTCTGGGATACTGAAGAAGACGACTATGACAAGCCTCAAAAGTTCCGCACGGTACTAGTCCCACACGGCTGGGGTGTTGCGCATTTCTTGACTGGCCAAGTTCATCCTGGAAAAACTCCAGGTAAAGCTGGAGTTGTCACGAAGTGGAATTGGTTGGAACGCAACTCCGTTGAAGCGCGGTACAAAAGTCTACAGCTCGTGAAGGCGCTCAAAGCGCAAGAAAAGGAAGAGAGACTGGAGGCTCAGCTACTGGAACGTCAGGGTGCTTGGAACCAAGAGCGCTCACGCGAAGGCCCTCGAGGATACGCAAAGAGGCATGCAGAACTCAGCGTGCTGGAGGAGAATACCATCGTTTTCCTTGCTCGATTTGATCGTGAAGTCGCTTGGCGAGATCGTGAAGAGATTCGACTGCTCCAAGAAGAAGCTCGAGGGAATGCACAGGCCAACAAAGAGCGCGCGGAGCTCGTAGCGCAAGGTCGTGCACTGCACATACTGCAGCAGCAGAAGCCAGAGGGTGTGGTCGAAGTGCAGGTCATAGCCACTCCAAAGACTCCGCTCGAGTTTCTGTGTGTTGGCTGCTTTGTCGAAGTTGAGCTGGATGATGAAAACTGGTACGAAGCTCGAGTCGAGGCAGTTGATCCGTATGATACTTGCACAGCGGAAATGTTCTACACCGAGGACGGGAAACGTGAGACGATTAAGCTTATCGAAGTTACAGAGAGCGAGGATACGCAATTTACACACCAGGACCACAGCAAACTAACTGTTGCTGAGATTACCGCTGCAGCCAAGCAGAAAGCAGCATCAGACGCCATACCCTTCCGTCGATGGCGAGCAGGATTTGCGGTAGACGTACTTTGGGAAGCTCCATTGGACAACGGTGCTCCAATTACACAGTACGTGGTAGAGTGGAAGGACGAAAGCGGAAACGAAGCTCTCGAAGGCAAGGCAATTGTGTCGGGTAGAAGCAGCTCGATAGATTGTCAGCATACGTCGGCAGCAGCAACGCAAGCTGATAATAATGACATTTCGCCGCAACAACAAGCAAGCGAGCATAGGTCCACAACACGAACACCAACGAAAACGACGCTGTGGCCGATCCTTCCGGAGTGTGAAACCTCGATGCGCGTCCGCGTATCGGCTCAAAACATCCAGGGTGTAGGTCTTGCCAGTATGTACATGGAAATGCCCGAAGACTTGACAGAAGTGAGCTACCTGAAAGCAGTGCGGCTCTCTCGTCCACCGATTGATACCACTCGACTCGAAGCACAGGAGACTGCTGAGATGGAGGTGGAGGACATAGCTGCTCAGCAGCTTCGAGTGAAATTGACATGCACGGTATGTCAAACCTCCGGGTTCATCTCAATGGAAGAGGTTAGCGAGCACATCTGTCGGACGCATGCACTCCCACTCATTTGCCCATTTCGATCTTGTGCTCACGTTTGCGCTTCCGAACGAGCTCTTCGTTACCACCTTCGGAATTCCACAGTGAACCATCCCACCCCTGAGGAGAAGGCTAGCAAGTTCTTCATGGAGATATTCGAGCAGTCACGACAGTACTCCTTCCGCAAACCTCGAAGACACATAGTGCCAGGACGTGCGCCAGCGACTCGGCAATCCTCATCAGTAATTGCACCACCACGAGATGAATACGAACGGGCTGAAGCAGAGCAGGCCAAGATCGAGGAAGAAGTTTACCTGGAAGGCAAGTTTCAGGACGCAGTGAAAGTCTGGATGGAGCGTGGTCGAAGCCTTCAAGAGCGCAACTTAACCAAGCGCGAAATGCACGAGCGACGTGATCGTGAGAACCGATTGGAAATCCCTGCAGCACTTTTCGGTGTCGACTTCGAGTCCCCCGAGGTCAATGTAGGGCGACGCAATGCTGTCTTGGATGCCATTCGCTTGTTAGAACAGGACCTGGAAGCATTCCGCGTGGAGACAAACACACAGCTCGATGTCCTGCGTCATGACGAAAGCGAATTGCAGGACTACATCTCGCTGAAAACCAAACGCATCAAAGCAAGCGGGGGTGAAGAGTGGCAAAAGCAGTCGCTCAAACGCGAGAAGAAGAAGGCAGAGGTGTCACTAACACAGATTCAGGAGAAATTAGCGGTCTTGATCGCATCGTCCGAGGAACGTATCGCCATGATGGAGAAGGAACTTGATCGTTTGGGCGCTATTGAGAAAGCCTTCGTACCATTCACACATCAGCTCATTCGGACGTTGCGAATACGTGCGCTGGTTCAGGAGACACACAAACAGGGATCAGATATCCTGGAGAATAGCCGCATACTCCTTGCACAGTACCAGGACGATCTACGCAAGCTGTTGGGGCGCATGGACCACGAGGTAGAGCTCCTTAATGCCTGGGATGTCATGATATTATCCAGGAAGAAACAACTAGAGGCTCTGCAAGAAGAGCTGCGACGTCTTCAATTGCTACACGTAGCGGATAGGCAAAAAATGCGCCAGCAGCGCGACGAGGGTGACGAAGCCTTCTTGTTGGGGAAGCTGCGCCAAGAACAGGCACGCATCGTGCATCATCGTGAGCGCGCAGAAAAAGATGCCATGGCACGCGCCAAAATGACACGTGTGGAGCTTGCGATGGCTGATGCTAAAGCTGCACGCGAGGCAGCCGATGCCGCTGCTGCTGGCGAAGAACCTAAAATGCCCTTGCAGTCTCTTCACATTTCGAATCATGACCTTGCACTACATGCGCGTTTCTTAAGTGGCAAGGCTGCTGACGCTGAATATCTCCGTGATGATGCTGTAAAGCATCCAGACGTATCAACTGGTGAAGGAGTCTCACAACCTGCCAGCGGTGATCCTAACATGACTTCACCTGGACAAACAACTTCTGAGTCGAACCCTAGTGCAGACGCAGCAATGGTCGAAAACATACCCACGCCAGAGAGTGGTGTAGCTGTTAGCAACGAAACCAGCGAAGTGCTCTCAAAACCAAAATCCAAGCGGCGATCACGAAACGAAAGCAAGCCCAAACTTCGTGAGTTACCACAGACGTATGTACGCTTGGAGTGCTCATTCCAGGACGGAATGATTCAGGGGTGCGTAGTTATTGAGTATAACGATGGCTCAACGTACGAAGGACCGTGGGTCGAGGACGCAAGTGCCAGCGGAACAAAACCATTAATTTCCAGTGCTGGGGCTGAGCCGAACCCACCGCGCAAAACTCGAAAGACACACAGCCATTGGGGCAAGTTCACATATCGTGACGGCTCAATTTGGGAAGGCGAAAGTGTAGACAACTTCTTCTCACCATTTACGGCCAGTGGTGCACATTTTCGAGTGACATCGTGCCCTGCAACACATATCTATGAAGGCTCTGTCCGGCGTGGCAAATTTCATGGACTAGGCACGCTGCACATACGCATGACATTCGCTCGTGGTGAGTACGTAGGTGAGTGGAAGGATGGCCAACGTCACGGCTATGGCATCGAGCGAATGGAAAACGGCGAACTTTACGAAGGCTATTGGGCGCACGATCGTCACAATGGGCCTGGAGAGCTAGTGTTGTCGGACGGTTCTCGCTACGATGGTACCTTCCGTCGTGGACTCTGGCACGGACACGGTGTTCGCACCCTCGCGAATGGTGATCGCATCTCGGGTGAGTTTTGTGACGGCTTCTTGGACGGACCTGGAGCTGTTGAATTTGCAGACGGACGGCACTACGCAGGTGCGATGCGACGTACTCGACGCCATGGTCATGGCATTCTCGTGTTTCCGAATAGAGACCGGTACGAGGGACCATTTGAAGACGACGAGATGCACGGCGAGGGGGTCTTCATTTCTCGAAGTGCTGATAACGATGGCAGCTTGGGTGACAAGAGTGAACCTTTAGAACGCCTTGGTCGCTGGGAACATGGCCAACGCATGATTTGGCTCAGCAAACCAAGCTCGCAGCTGGCGACTGCCACATTTGTGCAGTACTTCGGTGTCCTGCACCGCGAAAATGGCTCGGGTGAGTTAGAGCTTGATCTGCTCCCCAACAAGTTCCGAACTCCGTACGCTGTCATGATAGCGCGGCAGTTGCCTGCTTTACCGGAAGGGGTTGATCCCGATGATGCCTTCGTAAAAGCTGTCGTCCACTTGCTTGCAAAGACCCAGAACGTTATCGTTGGTGCCGAAGTATTGGAGAAGACTTCCACTGAACATGCAACTGTCGTAAACTTGATCGAGAAACAGGAGCCAGAACTGGAGAAACTACGCAACGATCAGGAGGTCTGTGCTCGTACAATGCGAGAGGCCAAAGCGCGGGTGGCCACACTGACTGCCGAGCTGAACGAAGCCGAAGCTCAAGAAGAGTCCATGCAGGTCAAAGTCGAGCAGTTCTGGAAACAGGATCGACAGCAGCTTGAGCGCAAGTACCGGGAAGCTGTCGATGGTTTGCACGAGCTCGAACCCATGGACTGGTATAGACTCCGCTCAGCAAAACTGGACGACACGTTCATGTCGATTTTGAAAGCCTTCTGCGTATTACTCAACTTTACATCCAACTTCCAGCTAGAGCTCAATGAGAAGGAGAGACTTGAGAAGGTGGCGAAGTACGAGAAGGAAAAGCTCCAAGAGGGTGATAAAGCTACTTTGAAGCCTCCGTCAGAGCCGCCAGTGTTTCCATCGCGCGAAGATATCTTGCGTTTATTGTCCAATAGCGATGAAAACGTGATGCTAGGTGATCGTGAGGGCTTGATTCACAAGTATGCCGTGAAAGCGCTGTATGTCTTGCCGCTCTTCGATGCTTACTCGTTCGCAGAGGGGATTCGCCGAGCACGATTGCTCTCGCTCACCAATGTTATTCACCATCCACGACTACGACCAGGCAATTTCCAACTGCACAGCGTGTCACCTGCACTTGCAGCTACCTGCGTCTGGGTTCGTGCCGCGCATCAATATGCCTCGAAGGCTGCAGAGATCGCTCCTACGGTACAGCGCGTTAACGCTCAGCGATTAGTGCTGCTCCGAATGCGTGAAGAACTAGCCGCTGAGCGAGCAACAGAGCAGCAGGCCATCCAAGCTGCTGACGAAGCTCATGCGAAGCTAGAGGCTGCACAAAACAGCATGTTGACGATGCAGGAGAGTAGAGCAAAGCTTCGCAAGGTGCTGGACGATCTTGACGCGCTGGATCGTGCAGAGAACGAGCCTATGACCAAACAGAACATCACACGGCCACGAACGGGGCTACAGTCTGCTCAGAATCAGCGCACCAACACGTCTGTCGACGCTGACCAAAGTGACGATACATCAGCAGGTCCTGATGCTGCAGCAGGAACTAGTCATGAACCGAAAGAAGCGGTACTTGAGCAAATCTTGTCAAATGTAGCGCTGGCTCAAGAGTTCAACATCCTCAAACTCGAAGTTCACAAGGTAGTGAGTCGCTACGATGGAGGCAAAGTGCCATTGAGCGAATTTCCTGCAGCGTACGAAAAGGCAATGCACAAGTCCATCATTCCGAGTACTTTTGGGGTCAAGAAGTTGTGCACTCTACTTGGTCTGCTGGAAAATGTTATCGTCATCGTTCCACCTGAGCGAGAAGGTGAAGTAGAGACTGTGCAGCTCTGTCCTGAAGCTTCTAGCAGCGAGGACGAAGGTGACACAGAAGAAGGCACACCAAAACCCAAACGAGTTCACTATCCCGCACCGCCACGTTTGTTCTACTTCTGCCGATCTTGTCCAGGCTTGAGTTTCGCCAAAGAGGGTGAGCTTCGCACTCACGAAGCCACGAAATGGCACTACTGGAACGTTTCAGCGAAACGTGAAGGTCAGAAGCCTCGTAAATGGACAGTGGCGTCTTCGTGCTGGAGCGAAGTCTACGATGCTGGATCGGGTGAAGTGTGTTACTACAACCGCATGACGCAACAGGTTGTCGCTGCAGCCGACGGACCGCCGCCCGAGATGCAAGTGGATGATATTCTGCTGGAATTGCTGGTTGAGCAAATACCGGAACCTGGAGCCGCTGAAAGTGAAGATCCATGGGAAGAAGTCGCTGATGAGTCTGGCAGTGTGTACTTTCACAACCGCAACACGGGCGAGACGAGCTGGATCCATCCAAAGACTGAAGACACTGGGGCTGCATGAGCCCCACAGAAAACTACAGAGCAAATTCCATTGATTGTTACTTAGGTTAATAACACTGACAACAAGGGAGGCGAGGCTCATGAGTGCACTTAAATATCTGACGTCATCTCCGTTGTAGACGAATAGTTGCCCTAATTGAGCAGCGACGCGATGGCGTACGCACTCTTGCCAGCTGTCGGTGACGTCTCCGCCGTCGCCTCCACCTTGACACTGGATTGGTCCTTGGCCAGTGACAACAGCGTCTCGACCACATTCTCCGATCTTGACGTTGAAGTGGCTCCACTCGTGTCATCAGTGACGTCAGCAGGTGGCGTCCGGTCGCCGGTCACGTGCACAGCACAGAATCCGCCCTTTTTGGCGCGGGCCGAGCACCACGAGAGACTGCAGCGTCTGCCGCCGCCGTGACTATAGCAGAGACCGCCACTCTCGGAGCTGCTCTTGCAGCCATCGACTCGGCAGCGACGACCGCCTCCGTGGCGTTTGCACAGGTCGCGACTCACTGCGCCATTGTTGCAGCCGTCGACACGGCACCGACGGCCACCTCCGTGACTGTAGCAGAAGCCACGACTGCGCGAGCTGTTCTTGCACATGGGGAAGTCGCATTTCTTGGGGAAACATGCACGCTTGCTGCTATGGTGCGGAGATTTGGTGCCCCCGGGGGTACTATTTCCAAGGTCACTCAGACGAGGGAGGGAGAGTGTCAGTAAGCTGTTGGGGGGCTGCCACGCCTTGTCGTGGCTTGAGAGCATCATAGTTGATGGGGCAGAAGGCGGTGGAGGCAGCAGCAAAGGCGCGGGGGCCGTTGCCTGGTCTCCCAAGAGTGCGCTGTCATTGGAGGAAGCGGCGTCCAGCGGAGGCAGCGCCAGTGAGGCCTCCGCGGAGAGTCGCGTGTGTGGCGGCGCCTGCTGATGCAGCAGGTAGATCCACGTGCTCTCCTGCTTCTCGAACTCGGCCGACTGCTTCGTGCGCATGGCTGTCTTGTGGACGAGTGTGCCGGTTGGCAAATGATGGCCAGCCTGGACGACGGAGCTGCTGCGAGGAGGATGAGTGTGTGGGGAGTGACTTGACTTGGGTATGCGCTCGTTTAAGAAGAGCCGATGGAAACTTTCTTTGCACACAATACACAAAAAGCGGGTGCCGCGTTTGTGAACATTCGGCGACGGCTACAACAGGAACTTTGCCATACAGTTTGCTGCTAACTGCCTACTGCAGCAATGCCTGCCCGCACTGGAGGCTGCAGGACTGTATCGTTGCAGGCATTGCTGCAGACTGCCGGCGCCGACCAGAGTGCATTTACTTGGCTTCAGTATGGCTGACCAATGATCGGGCGGGAGCCCTACTGTAGATGAGCCCGCAGAAAAGGGGCAGGATTCGATTAGGCCGTCCTGGTCTAGGACCGAGAGGATCCTAGTCTATTATAGGAATAGGACGCGGGAAGGTTTGCGCATTTAACTTCAGCTTCCATACAAAACCCAAGTGTACCGGTTGCTTCAAGCAAATCTGAGGATCGACGCTGCCGACGACGCAGCGGACCGTCATAGCTATGACCTAGCTGCAAAACAACAGCACCGGGCCTCGACGAGTGCACTTGGACTAACACTCCCTCGTAGCAGCACATCGGGCTTACTGCTACCGCTATTACTCTCGTGCTCAACACGTTCGCCGTCGACGAACGAAATGAGCTTTTGAAGCATGGCGTCCGTCTCGTAGTGGGCAGAAACAGGCACATGATGCGATCAATTCCTGCAGGAGTCTCGTGTCCGAGTCTGCTTCAGCTGCAGCGCTGTCGGCTGTGATTCACCACCTGAGAAGGGAAGAGCCAGTGATCGCGGAGGCAAATTGAAATGCCTAGCTCTACTGTTGCGAGTGAGTCGCTAGGAATTCAACGTCAGGCCAACTCTACGTCTACGTCGCACGTGCCCTCGAATGATGCACCTGCAAGGTCTCAATTGCCTTTGACCTAGACTATTGCTGCCACTCCGTTCTCTTACGACCGTACAAGCTGCGGTTACAGTGCGAGCGACTTGCCTTGGCGTGCTGACGCACTGGTTGTCGCCCCCGAGTCGGAAACTGCGCTTTTCCGCGATGAAACGGCGAGTCATTCGAATGGCACGCACATCGTATCATCAATACATGAACTCTACGGTTCCAAAAACCTCCCACACGACAGTGTTTTCTGTCAGCAGGGCCAGAAGAGCTCGTTTGGAAGTGAAGTGAGTCTAGGCGAAGAAAACCATTAAACTGGTGTAGCTGGTCAATCGGAGGAAATACATCGATGAAGCGCAAGTACATCTTCAGCCTCAATTTGCTCCTCCGGCGGAACGAGTGCAGCGCAAGCTCAAAGTTGCTGGTGTAGTGACGCTGAGTCGCTAAATCTGTGGGCATACATCACCCCCGTAGTCTGAACGAGGTATTATACATCGTCCAGTTGGTGGTCAAACTGCACGATCTAGGAGTTGGAGTGTGTGGATCATCAATCGATGAGGACAATTGGTAGTGTCGACGTTAGCTTGATCACGGTCTGACGGTGGGGAGCGAGTCGGTAACTCACTAGCCGCGAAACTCAGGTTGCTCGAGTTTTCGTGTAATGCTTGAGTACGCTTTCGGCTATTAGAAGAGGCTTCAGGGGCTAGTAGAATAAAGGAGAGTCAAGCACAGGATACCAAGAGAATCAATGCTAACGGTGACCTTATCGAGAAGTCGATCCTATGCCATGAGAAAGCCCAACTCATGGGACCGCTTGTATCACAAGAAATCGCTTAATCGCATCGGAATTTTTGTATCGAAGCACATCAATTCGTGCTTGAAAGTGGCCGTGTCGTGCACTACAACGTTGTGCTGAAAGCGTCCTACAGATTCTGTGCAACAGCAATATCACCTAGATCTGATGGAGTGACGAAGTCCAGTGCCCTCGTAGCTGACCAAACGAGCGAACTTCTGTCAGCATTCCATTCCGTCATCACCATCTCAAAGATAGCCCAATGATAGTGTGGTGGTAACACACTCTCTGACCTCATACGAGTATGTATTACTACGCAGTACTTGTTAGTTTGCAACTCATGGCTACATTCAGGGAAAGTAGTAGCTTCACGATGCAGCATCAAATGACTACGTTCTGAGTAATCTCGGTGTGCTACCACAGCACACTCTACCCAATAAAGACTGTTGAGAACAACATACTCGCCATTTCAGAGGTCGATCTCGAGCTCGCGATGCATGTATTCACCTTTCACTTGTTGCTTGCTACGTGGTCGATAAGAAACGAACGTCCTGCTTTTCAAGCGCTTTGACAGGGCTCAAAGTGTAACGGGGT
>PCFV01000664.1:0-17831 GCA_002812785.1 Phytophthora litchii | reverse complement strand
GATGTAGATGCTGAAGACGAGGAGTAGGGAACACTTCAACGCAAAATTCCATGTTATAACACACACGTGGTGTCTGCGGAATATCACTTTCTGCAATCTTACTTTTAGTTAGACAAGGATCTAAACCTGATGTCCTCCACAATCCGAGTAACTATCGTTGATCTTGTTGATCTCGTTAATTTCGTAGCACCTCACGATATATGTGGTTATGTGTTAATAAAAATGATCTCGTTATTCACGAATCGAGGAAGATACGGGCACCAAACTCCAAATTTGTCTAGTCCTTTTTACAACTACCGCGAAGAGAGGATACACGAAGATGAATATCATCTACGAACATTGGAACGGTATCGCAGGATCGAGCTTGCAACAATTTGACTAAACCATCACCACCATTGACTGCTACCAGAAGACGAATGATCGACTCACAAATCGACAGGAACGCAAATTCATCGAATCCAAATACTACTTGACGCTTCAAAAGGTTCAAGCGGACGATCAAACTTGAATGCCCACTGAAACCTCTAATGGCTCGACGAGAAAATCGCAATGCTGACTCGTCGATATCGTCCCAGCGATTGTCACGGAAAATTGGTTGGTTTAGCACTGTTTGATGCTGATCCTAACCAGACAGCATTAATTGCTTAATGCCAAGGTCCTCCTCAGATCTTTCAGTGTGTATGTTAGCGATTGCAGTACCAGAACCCGATCACAATGTACATCCATGTTCATATTGAACGGGAGGTATATTGCAGCCGCTTAGTTAGCTAACATTCGTGATCAGACATCAGACACGTTCGCTGAGGCTTGAACCCTTCGTCTTCCTATTACCATTCCAGCAGACCGTTCACAATGTACATACCACAGAAAACGCCACTGTTTGAAATTCCTGCCACCATTCCTTGGTACTTTGGTGCATACTTGTTAGGCCGAGGGTTGTAGCGCACAAATTGAAGCTCTCTTTCCATCGCCGCCTTTAGTGGCCGGTATACATTGCTGCAATTGTATTGAATCCGTGCAATTGCTTTGGCCTTCCATTTCATACTACGAGAATTACGATCGTAGCGTCCAACTTGGCTTGTCGGTAGGTTGTCACAGTGCTTACATGTCGAGCCTTCGATAGTGTCCCAGTGCTCGTCAATGAAATCCGCCCTTGTGAATCCTCGAGTCGTTTTGAACCTGTAGAAACAGCGCGATCCAGACTTTTCGTAAACGTTGTTCATTGCTCGAGTGACGCCTTCCTTGGTGTAGACTCTCTCGTCTCTCTCTGTAAACAAACCCACCACTGGAGCAAACAAGTTTTTGTTCTGGCCGTCGTCCATACAATATGGTAGGAGAATTTTCTCCACCAGTGCTAACGCATCCAACAGAGCTTGAATGCCTTCCGGCATTTGAAGAATCGACATGGACTTGTTCAGCTTGTGCGGCCCAGCGCTATCACATTTTTTGTCATGGCAAAACCCATCAAATCGTCGCATCCAGTCGCACTGGCATTGGTTTCCCAAGTGTGTTTTGTTTTGCTGTGCGAATCGGTCCATCGTTCTCAGTGACTGTTTTTACTAATTCCTCCGAGACTAAACCCGAGCAAGCACGTATCAAAGGAGCCACATCGGCAGTTGTCAAATAGTCTACCACTGGAGTGGCTTCAAGCTCTAAGATGAAGCCAATGTAACCTGCAGTAGAACCACTTGACGCAGCTACCCGACGCTTCTCCTTCTTTCGATTGGCGTTCTTAAACGAACTGTTCCGCTTCATTGAGCTGTTGCTTGTTTTTCCGAGAAACTTGAAAAATATCACGTTAAATTCCTTGGATGGAACCAATCAAGCGAAAACAGACTTGAAAGAATAAACTTTCTTTAATAAAAAGCAAGTGCTCCACTAGTGGCGACGATGATGCCTTGAATAAAAAAATTACCTAAGTTATTGGAGAACAATCGAGATTATTTTTTGATATCACGAAAACTACGTCACGTTGTGCGTTTCCCAGTTTTTTTTATCTTCGTTTTACTCGATGCGTCCGGTTGTTTTTCAGCTAAAGAATTAGTAGGGCCAACACCCGTTTACAAGATAGAGACCGTAGAATACCCCGTCTGGCGAAATACCCGCGACTAATCCTGCGTACTTAGATAAACATCCGTGGGGTCGAGGAATAAATCGCACAAGCCGAAGTTCTTTCTCCATTGCAGCTTTCAGCGGGCGGTACATGTTCGCGCAATTATCACGGATTCGTTGGACTACCATAGGTTTCCATTTCACACGACGCGGAATATCATTTTCGCGGGTAGACAAATTGTTGCAGTGTTGACATATTGACCCATCGATGTCGTCCCAGTGCTCATAAATGAAGTCCATGTTCGTGTATGCTCGTTTCGCGGTAAAGTTGTAAAAGAATCGGTCGCCAGCTCTTGTGCAAATTCGGTTCATCGCTTGTTTGACGGCTGTGTCACTGCAAAGGTCATCTCCACTTTCTGTGAGTAAGCACACGACGGGACTAAACATCTTTTTACCACGCTGATTATTCACACAATACGGTAGCAACATTGTCTTTACCAGTGTTAAAGCTTTTAGTAACGCTGGAGCACCACTCGGCTGTTGAAGAAGTGGCATGGATCTGTTCACAGTGACAGATCCGACGGTAAAGCAATTCTCCAAAGCACACGGTCTGAAGTCAAGTGTTTGCATCCAGTCGCACTTACATTGGAGACCCAAGTGCGTCTCATTTTCCGTAGCAAATAGGTCGAGTGCCCTAAGTGACAACGCTGAAATGAACTCGTTTGACAGGACACCGGAACAAGCTTGAATCAAATAGGAGATTTCCACACTCGAGAGAAATGCATCGATGGATCCCAGCTCTATGATGTAGCCAAAACGACCAGCGACTGAATCACTCAAAGTAGCGATGCGTTGTTTCAGCTTCTTCTTCTCTTTGTTGGCAATCCTAGCAGAACTTCGCCGCTTCATTTTGTCCGTCACGAAGAAAATGTTATAGTACGGAGATGTGTGAAGGAATTGGACGTGGTCAGTTTATGATGATTGACATTACGTGACGACAGCAAGCTGAGATAAACAGTTTAGGCTTGACTGAATTAAGCTGTCTTACTGCTCACAAAAACTTCCTCAATACGCTTCAGCACTACATCGTGAAGGTGGTCCAATGTGTCGTGGAATGAGTGAAGGTTAATTCGAATTTCGGTGAATGGAAGCATACCCTCTTCTTGGTTGTGCGATACTAAGTAGTTTTGCACGTCCTGCAAGTTGCGGAAGCCAACTGCGTTTTGGTCCCCACGGTATCGCGGATCTGGCGAGTTCGTCATAAAGTTGCGGTGGTCAGCTTCATCTAGAGTTAGCAGGAAGGGAAGTACGATTCCCGCACAACTGGTGTTGGTCCCTTTGTCAGGGGCACCAATTGTCTTCTGGTACAAACGAGGGTCGACGTGGAAACCCTCTATGATGAGGGACTTGCCGTCCTTCAAACACTTGTCGATGTCGGACTTGACACCCTTGCGCACTACTTCACACTCTTTCTGATATTCAGCGATCAGATCATCTGTCGACGGGAAGCTAGTCGTGATGTAGGAAGTTTTTTCCTGTCTGCCAAAATAAACAAGTGTTAAAGCGGCACAATTTCAGATAATTGTAAGTTGACGTACCCCGAGAAATTGCACATGAGCTCAAAGATAAGATCCGTTTGCAAAACGCTCGAGAGGTTGAGGCGATCGGCCAACTACAACAAACATGTTAGCAATACCGAAACTCACACTAACAGAGACCATCACACCTTTGTTGCTAGCGTGGATTTCCCAATACAAGCTGTTCCCGCCAGCATTATGAGCAATGGAACTCGATTGCGATGGAAGCTATAGAACCCCAACCATCAGACTTTCACAACCTCCTTACTGCTAACGTTAACACTTTACCTGGACATCATCCTGTAGCACGAGATCTGCGATTCACCGTAGCCGAAGACCAACATGGTTTTGTACAGAAAATCTTCAAATTGCTCCTGCATGATATCCGTAAAATTCAAGTCCACCAGCGTCTACAGAGCACAAAACCTGTTACCACCTCCTCGTCCTTAAAAGATCCACAGTCTCTTACCCGCTTCAAGTCAAGCGAGATCTGCACTGCATCCCTCGAATTGATCTGCATCAACCACCACCCTTAAGTCGCCATTGCTTAAGTCAACACCTCCATTAAGTCACAAACTCATCACCTTGGCGCTAACCAACGCGCGACACAAGAGATAACGCGACAGCACGTAGACGTGATCTTCCACCCACACGCGCACCTTGACAAAGTCATATTTCGACTGATTACGCTTCACTACGACCTCTGCCTGTTGGGGGCCCAGTGCCTTGACTAGTGGCGCAGGTGGCGGCGTCTCCTCCACGTCCATAATGCCAGACAGAGCGGCGTCGTGCTCGTTGAGACTCATCCCGACACTTCAATACTGAGCCATCGCAATAACTCTACGACATTTGATTCGCTGATAATATACGAAAAGGATGATTGGTGGATAATGGACATTTGACGTCTTGAAGTGCGCATTTTGGAATTGGTTGACTGGAGGAGAGGATGGCTGGGATCAAGAGGAACAAGAAGCGCAAGCTCGAGGACGTCGAGGAAGATGTCGTGATGGAGGAGGTAGAGTCTTCGAGTGACAGCTCGTCTGAGGAACAAGAACAGGAAAGTGCAGAAGAAGAAGAAGAGAAGGCTGACAGCTCGGAGAGTGAAGAAGAGAGCACCGAAGCAGCTCAACAGGACAGTTCAGACGGCTCAGAGAGTGAAGAGGAGGGCGCTCCAGCTGAGGAGAATGAGCAGCAAGATGATCGTAGCTCGGATACTTCCGAAAGTGAAGAAGAGAACGCTCCAGTTGAGGAAGCTGAAGAAGATAGTTCAGACAGTTCCGAGAGTGAGGAGAACACTCCAGCTGTGGAGATCAAGCAGGAGGTGGACAGTAACAGTAGCTCTGATACTTCCGACAATGAAGAGGAGAGCGCTGCAGTTGAGGTTGCGCAACAGAGTGAGTCAGAGAGTGAAGAGAGTGAAGAGGAGAGTGTTCCAGGTATACAGGTGGAAAGCTCAGATAATGAAGAGGTGCAGAAGAAACCGAGGGTACCTGTAAAGGTGGAGATGCCTTCATCGGAGCCTAAGAAGAAAAAGGTGAAAACAAAGGAGGAATTGGAGGAGGAACTTGGAGACGACGAAATCCGCTTGAGGGCTGTGCGTCGTTTGCTGGGAGCGATCCCGCGAAATAATTTGACGAAGATCGTTGCGGACGCGTACGTTGCCTAGGAATTTGAGTGCTGAGTGTTTGGGATACTAATTTTGTGTGTGGATGGATGTTAATGTTCTAGAACTGCGCAATATGACGAGTTGTATTCTAGGCTCAAGACTGCTGCAGAGTCTTGTGTGGCCCTCCGAAAGGTGTTTGTGCGTGACTTAGCAGTGGAGACCAGAACGAAGAAGTTAAAGGCGTATTTTAAGTCTTTTGGGAAGATCGAAGATGGTGCTGTCTTCTATGACAAGTTGGGCAAGTCACGTCGCTTCGGGTTTATTACGTTCACCGAAGTTGAAGCTGCTGTGCGAGCCACCGCGAAGAAGTCAATAATTATTGATGTACGTTGTTGTTGTGTTAGTGATATTGTGGTCATGATAACGTAACATGTTGTCACGTCATGGCAGGGTCGAAAGGTGTCGTGCAATTTCGAATTTATCAAGCACGATGCGCCGCAAGGAAAAGCTCCTAGAGGATCAAGTGCTCCGCATAAGTCACAGCAAGAAAAGCAAGCATTATACACACAAATCTATGAGGAAACGAAGGGTCGAAAATTGTATGTTGCTGGACTCCGGCAACACACTAGAGAAGAAGCTCTTCGTGAAGAGTTCAGGAAGTTTGGTAAGTTGGAAAACGTCGTAGTGGTTCTTGATCGCACTACAAGGAAGTCCAAAGGCTGCGCCTTCATTACATATCGTGAGAAGGCAGGAGCGGATGCTGCACTAAAGACCCCACCGAAGAAGATCGATGTACGTTATGTGGTTATATTTCGTTCATGCAGACTGCATTACTAATGTCGATGCTTTCCTACACAGGGACACATCATTTCGTGCAGCATCGCTTCTCTAGGCAAGAAAAACAACAAAAAACATGGAGGCAAGTCTACTCATTAGGCGACATCCATGAATTTTTGGGGAATGCAGGACCATCTACTCATGTTTGGGGGATGGTCGCTTCCACTTCAGTGTACTTCTAGTAGAAGTAGAACAAAGGACATTTGCAGAAGCCGCGCAAGAATTGTTGCCAGCAATCACTAGGAAAGCTAGCTAGACAATAAACTCGCATTTGCCATTGCATTAGGATAAACAAATGCTTGTACGTGCTCACTGAGATCCAACGGACGAGACTTTGTGATAAGCGGCGGCAAGCATGCATTTGGTTTCACCGCACAAATCAACCTTCTCCACACCATCCAGCTGTATTGCGAAGTAGTGATTGCGTTAGCATGATTCCAACTCTGCAAAATTAAAATGATACGTACTTTGTCAAAGAAGAGCAGGCCAGCCTGCTTCTCGATCACATCTAGCGGTGCCTGAAAATCGCGAAGATTCTTGTTTTCAGGGATGATTTTGTTCGGCAAAATGAATCCAGCCGTCGCAAAACCTTTTCCTCCTCGCTTTTCGCCCAGTACTACTTTGAAGAAGTGTGTAGGAACAGCAATGCCATCCGGTGGTGTGCCTAGTACAGGATACGACACTTCATACTCTCCAGTCCGCTTGTTTTGCTGGAAGTCCAAACGCAGATCATAAGCAAAACCTTACCAGGATTTAACATTAAATAAAATGCCTACCTTGGGTAGAAACAAAGGCCCAGTGATAACGTAGACAGCATCGTACTGACCAGCGAGGTGGCGCATGAACCCTTCGAGACGTGCCCAGTAGCCTCGATTGAAACCTACACCGACCTGCGGGGACATGTTGGTCATGAGGAAACTCTCGTCCATTGCTTCCTGAGAATGGCTCATGTCACCTGCTCATGTGTACAACCAATAGCCTATTAGTCTGACGTAGAAGTTTTCACAGTGGCAACGTACGCGCTGGTGCGAGGTGGCCCTTGTCATAACCACTTCTGAGGTACCGATTCGGGTGCACCCTAAATTGCTCAGGGACATCTTTATCCACTGCAAACTTTGAATTCGCCCGATCTGCCTCTTGTTCTACACGTAGCGAATCTTTCGTCAAGTACTCCATCACCCACGACGCATTGCGGGTGCTACCAGAAGAAGCACAACCAGTCAGCTCTACACCAACATGACTTCAGAGTTTTCTTCATGTACCGGTAGTCATAGGACACAACGTATCCTGACCGCACATGAACGTTCGAGTCGGACGGCATTCCGTAGTGCTTGGGCAGTGTCTTAGGCTCGAATGGTCTGCGATCGGTTGGAATTGGAACACGTCGACTCGGTTTTCCAGCCTTATTCTCTTCCTCTTCAACTCCCAGCAGTATCAATGTCCCTGCGACGCCAATGGAGATACCAAGTGACACACCCGCCAGCGTCCGCCTGCGTCCACCATTGCACACTATCAGTCCACTCGCCATTCCAACACAACAGCAATGGTACAACCACAACAACAATAGTCAATTAATCTACGAAGACTGGGTTACCTACCGGATGCTTGCCGGCAGCAGATTGTACAGTGAGCGCGTCTGCGTGCGCTGACGTCTGCCCTTCATAGCTCTCCGCCGTACGATTGACACGCTCGAGTGGATCCACTGACAAAATCTGAGTCAGAAAGATATGATTGGATGAAAATAAATGTTTGTGTAAAAATGGTGTGGTGCAATAGTCGGTGGTCTCGAAGCGACACAATCAATTTGGTCAGGCCACTTGACACAGACGCAGTCATGTCGAGGAAGAACAACCGCAACAAGATTAAAGCGCAGTATGAGCTGGAAGTAGAGAAGGAGCGACTGCGCAAGGAGAAGCTCCAGAAGAAGCGCGAGCGGGTGCGTCCCATTGGCTGAATTTTGACAAGTGTTGAGACTAATAACTCATGTTATCATTGCAGAAAGCGAGTGCTCAGAAAGAAGGCAAGACAGTGGTGAAGAAGGTCTCGAGCAAGGTGTTGCGACGGATGCGCATCCGCCAGATGGAGAAGGAGGCACGCGGTGAAATGGACGTGGACCAGGAGAATACGAAGAAGAAGAACAAGGTCGAGAAAATGGAGACAGAGGAATAGACGAGTCTTTCGTTGTTTTTGATGAGGTTGTTCGTCTTGGACTCATGTTTCAAAACTGACTGGGCTAGAGGTCATCGAGACAACCGGACATGAAGTTGTCTCGACGTTCAATGTCTTGCAGTGTTTCCTGCATGTGATCAAAGAAGAAGAATGTCAGTGGTGGGACGAGTAGTTTGTCTTACTCAAGGTGGACAAACCTTGACGATGGATAAAAGAATGCCCTCCCACGCTTGATCCAGCGCCTGTAGCAAAGAATAAAGTGTTAGTGATGCAGCGTTGAACGATGGCACTGGAAGCTCGCAACTCACGGAAGTCTTCTTCTCAATATGCGATGCCGTGTTGAAAATCTCGGTGACCCCAAAAGATGCAGCAATTGCGGACGACGATCGGGATGGCTTCATGTCTTTGACCTCTTTCACTCGAGCCTTGGATGAACTTAGTTCTGCAGGTTCTAATGAACGTGTTCGGGGAACTACAGGCTTTGGGAATAATTGCTTTCCTAGTTGTCGATCTGTCGAGGTGATCTCCTCACCGTTAACTCGCAAGGTATTCTACAATAGAAAGAAGCATATCCGTTGGCAATCGCCAAAGCGATGACATCTTTTCAGACGTACATTTATTCGGGCACCGATGAATCGTTTGAGAAGGGACTTGGCACATACTGGATTATGAGAAATAAATACCTGCAAACCAATTCGTCATTGATGCGATAATTCAGCAAACGCCTTCTTTTCCAACGTGAATACTTACCTCTTCCGCTTTCGAGCCCACACTGCTCATCCACAATAGGTCCTCAAACGATTGCAGATCATTGTACGCTAAAATAAATCTCCTCAACCGCGAAAAGTGCTTGAGATTCGCGTTCGTAGTAGCAGTCATAATTTTGCCGATACCCACGTATCTGAAGGAGATTGCGTTAACCAGCGCATGTGCTTTTGTCAATTCGAGCGCTTCTAGCGCATTTCCGTAGATGACAAGTACACGGTAGTCACCGTATACCTCAACCTCAGAAAACCCGGTGTTGTTGCTGTACACCGATGATTCTTCTCGGCTACTGGGTGCGATCTCGCGTTCCTCGTAGCCGACATGTGAGACCACTGCTTCCTTTGATGAGGATCCCCAAGATGTAAAGAATATCAGGTCTCGAGAGTCCTTGCTACTTGTCGGAGAATGGACGAGCTCCGCACGTCGTTCCCACATTGATTTGACACAGGATATTGCATGCGCTCTTGCTGCTGCTTCAGGATCATCACCATTGATTCCACGTTTACTAGGAGAGTCGGCGTGGAGGAAAGCCTCTCTTCTGTCAGCATCGTTCAATGGTTTTAAGTCGAGATGCTTAAGCGACGGAAAGCTTCGAATCATTTTACCACGATATTCGCCCTGGTTCGAACTGCACACTATTCCATTTGAGTCTAGACGTAGCTCGATGATGGACGGTATCTGTAAACGATGAGTTAGTAGTAAATAACAGGTAAATGACTGAGACTGCGACAAACATACTAACGAACCTGAAATAATGGCTCTATCGACTCAAATGTCTCCAGTTTGTTATTCGATAGGAAAAGTCTCAATAACGACGGAAGCTTGCCGATCGCTCCGATGCGAGTAATCCGATTTCGACGCAAATTGAGCTCGGTAAGCATCATGAGCTTGTCGATATTTTCGACAGTGGATATCATGTTGCCACCGAGGTTGAGCACGCGTAGTTCATTGAGCTCGTTAAGGTTCTCCATCTGCTCAATTTCGTTACTTTAAAGTGATTAATCAAGGTTCCGTCAGTGTTAGCCTGTAATCCAGATAATTCTGAACAGTACTCACCTGTGTAAATCCAGCACGTCTAACTTTTTCAGGCACTCTAGGTTTTCGATAGTACGTAGTCGATTTTTTCCCATCATGAGGACACGCAAATTTGGTACCAAGTGCAAATTTTCCAGTTTCTACAGGCAAAACGATTCAGTTAATACGAAATAGTTTTCATAGATGTGGGTCTGAACATGCCTCCACGCGATTGTTGTAAAGGTCAAGGAAAATGAGATTTGGCAGTCCCAGTAGGTTTTCGATCCGCCGGATGACATTATTTTGAAGATTGAGAAGCCGGAGGATTTGCTCGCCTTCAAGAAGAGGGATTACAGGCAAGTTTCGACGATCAAGATTTAATCGCTCAGGATTCGATGCTTTTGTCTGATCCAGCGCAGCTTTGTAAGAAGCTAACCTAGGACGCTATCAAACAATGCCATGGTTGCTCTTACCTTTTGATTTCGATAGACGATCGGAACCCCTGGAATCTCAGCTGTCACTGCAAAGTGCACCTATCCTTCGTCAGGTCAGCGGCCATACAGTTTTTCAGTTAATGTACAAATTCCTTTGTTTCGTACCTCTTGGTTCGTAGCAGCTCCATGGTGCTTCATTCCATTAGCAGCTGACGCGTCTGTTTGTGATTTAAATGTGTCAACACGGTCATTGCCACGTATTCTATTGTCAACAACCCCTGCTTGTAGAGAGTGCGGTAATTCTCCATGCCGATGCCAGCCTTGAGTCTATCATTCATGAAAATGAACCATTAGAGACTAGAAAAAGAATGTATGTTGCCACCTACCGAAGCTGAAGAATCTAGCGAGCTCGATATGGCTTCTGGTGGTCTCCTAGTGAAAGAACGTACGTTAACAAGTCATTTAGTAGCCCATCGAAAATTATTTGATATACCTCTTACCTGACGTAACCTCTTACATTGTCTGAATACCGGGTGTCCAGGATCTGGTGATTGCACATGAATTGGGGTTAATTTCGCTGGCCACGTCACTTCACGCAGTGTACTTACTTCACTAGCCGTAGCAGGTCTTGTGGATTGTTCCTGGATAAGTACCTCTCGATCGCCTTTTAGGAACTCTGTTGGCTAGGAGATTATCCATACATTAGAATAAGCGGTCGGAGACAACATTATAATACAAGATATCAAGGAATACTCACTGAATCAACAGTGCAACGCCGTTGAGGAAACATTTGCTGATGTGGGGGCAAAATATGTCTCCTTCGACTGGGTGGTGCCACCATACCCGAGCGCTGTGCATTAGCAGACATTGCTCGATTGGATCCGGGCACGCTGAAGATTGGGCTGTTAACAGTAGCTGGGCACCCTACAGCTCCAATTTGATCCTCAGATACACTGTGCTTCGCCCACCTGAGGTTCTGAGAGTAACCAGGTGCATTTGCCTTCCGCTCATTCATTCCTGGTGTCCGTAGATTTGGATTGCGCGCTAGCTGAACTATATCCCATAAGAATGAAGCAAGAATTCATCAGATCATCTCCTGACTTTCAAATGCCACACCGCAAGCGTACTATTGGGATCACTGAGTTCTGGGAAGTGATTTGTCCCCGCATGTATAGATCTCTTCTCAAAATTCCTGCCTGGTGGCGTCAAGTCCACAGCTGCTGCTTTGCTCTGCATGCAAACAGTGTCAACTACTCAAAGACCGAGCGATAGAGTTGTCATCAAAACGTACAAAAGTCGATAGGTTTTCCTTGCGCGCCGCAGCGATCTTGCTGAACAACCCGAGCGCCACATTGCCCTCGCTGCGCCTTGGAACAGTTGGACCTGTCGTGGCCGCCATACCCGGAGTGGATCCAGACAGGAATGTCGTCTCCATTGTCTCCTCTCG
The DNA here is from genome assembly GCA_002812785.1 of Phytophthora litchii. Classification (NCBI taxonomy): domain Eukaryota; phylum Oomycota; class Peronosporomycetes; order Peronosporales; family Peronosporaceae; genus Phytophthora; species Phytophthora litchii. Next base: position 5,930 of record PCFV01000664.1, on the reverse strand, counting down.
AGTCCAGCAAATTCGCCTATACACGAAGCGGCACAACGAAACAGTCACAGATAACGTTCGCCCAATAAATTCACCGCACAAACCAAATGGCATCAATCCAGGCACTCACGACGGCAGCAGCGGTGAGGCAACGCACTATCAGGGACAACATGCGCTTTAAAGGTATATGTGTGTTGGCATGATTATCGCTAACAGAGGAGGCAGAACAGGCCAGAGGCAGAATAACAGCGCCCTCTTTTTCATTTACTCCGGCTCGTCCTACCTCCCCCTTCACTCCTGGTTTAAGTTTCCGGTTCGTAGTCGGGGTTCTTTCGCAGGATAACAACGCCTTCTAGCACGTTCGTAAGCGGGAGGTACTCTTCAGTCGCGAGCTCCGCGCGGTCCTTCACGTTGAGCAACACGGGTGTCGTGTGGGTCTGGAAACCAGTGATAGACTTAGGGCGACCAGCTTGGCCCACAATTTCAACCTGGAATTCACGGAAGTAATAACAGAGGTGTCATTAGTACAATTGCCAATAGCATAGCAGCATCTACAAGGGACGTACCGCCTGGCCGACTCGAACAGACACGGGAAGCGGGTTTAATTCCTCGTCAAGAGTGATCAGCATACGGGGCTGCATTGCTGTGGCGATGCAGTAGAGAATGTAGTGGGAAGTGTCCAGGATAGTGTGCTCCATATCTAACGAAGCGTGAAGAATTGTCAGCAAACCGCTGACTGCTACACGAGACATGATCAACCGGTCTGAGTGGAACGGGTGCAGGGTCATCAGACCCTTGCCCATATGCAGCAAACCCTGTGCGATACGAACAACGAAGAGGTGGTTTGCCTCTCGGCTGTAGAATTCGGACAACTGTCGAAGCAAACCAGCCACTCGTGAATTGTTTGTGCCGGCTGCAACGAGACCAAGTGCCAGAATAGCGTTCTGAGCGACACCCGAGTCAACATCGTGCGTAAGGCGCGACAACGTGTCAATCAACGCGTACTCCGGGTTAGATACGCTCAGTAAAGCAAACGCCAGAGGCACAGCGCGCCTCACCGCCACTTCACCGTACTGCAGCAAGTGGTCAAATGACCGCATCGCCATTTCACTGCCAATGTTCTCGCCCATCGTGATCAGAGCAATACCAAGCACAGCAACACTCTGATGCTGAGCGTCAACAGGATCCTCGATGTGTTCGGCACAGGTGCGCAGGAGCTGTTGCACCTTTAACACATTGCCTGAACCAGCGTACGCGCACGTCTCAAGCGTGATAGCCAAATACTTCGACATCTTGTGCTCAATAGTCTTGGCAGCTTCCAGCATAGCTTCCACGCGCTCCTGGCGACTGTAAAAGACATTTGTTGTGAGAATTCTGCTTTATATCGAACACAACAGGTATTTCTTCCAACACACTACGTACCCAAGATACAGGAGACCAAGGCCAAGAGCAAGAAAGCGCGCGCAAGAAGAGTCCAACTCCGCGTCCGAGCTCTCCATCAGACGCTGCATGAGCACACTTCCAGCCTCTTCATCACACGTGCCCACCTCAACCATACCAAGCGCCAATGCGGCATACGACACCTCTTGAATGTCAGCGTTCTCATCAGCGTGCGAAACGACCGGAATTAGCAGTTCAGACACATCTTCACGGGCAGAGCCCGCATATGCAATGCCAAGACCCAAGCAAGAAGCACAGCGAATAGAGCAGTTGCCCGAGTCGATGTGTTCCGACAGCAGCGCAAGAGCAGGATCGCAGTCATTGCGAATACCAGCACTGACCACACCAACACCAAGGATAGCGCCAGCCTTGACGTACTCATCACCAGAGTAAAGGTACTTATCAATCTGCGTGATACCCTCTTCAACGTTCCAAAGCATGATCATACCCAGAGACGCAGCCGCGCTCATCATACCGTGTTTCTTGTTCTTGTACAGCCAAGTGTTACCCTCCGGGGTCATAAGCTTGTCTGTTCCATAACCAGCATTCACCAGAGCGTTAACGAAGGTCGAAGCTAAGTTGGCACGTGCAGAATCCGCAGGTTGAGATCCAGAATCGCGGCCACGACCCACACTAGCCGTCTCCGACAGGTGAGACTTGTAAATATCCTCGGGGGTCTTAGCCTCCATAACATCAAGATCACGAGCCAGCGACAAGAACTTGTCACTCAAGTCCGAGTTGCCAATAATCTCATTCGCCAACGCCTCGCTCTCATCCTCGTAAAAGCAGCGCTGACGTCCCAAGATATATCCCATCTGATTCCGCACAACTTCGTCTTTGCACTTCTGGAACACCTCAGCCACAAAATCGTCGTTGCCGACACGTAATGCCACACGAAGCGCATCCGGGTACTGCTCCAGACGCAAAAACAGTGAGTATGCTGTGTTCAGCAAATTGACCAGGTCATCAGCGTCCGACATGTAGTCAGCACATGCCAACAGATACAGACACACTCTCTGGTAGTTCTTCTCGTCAATATCCGGGCTCTCCAGTAGCTTGGACAGCTGCTGCACTTCAATCAAAATATCAATAGCCTCCGGTTCCGCGTTGTGCTGCATGTGGAACGGCACGATGGCGTCCACGATCTCCAGCAGGTCGCTCACATTGGGATCCACAGCGTCTTCAGCAGTGATTCTGGCATTGTACTCTTCACCTACTTCTCCGGCCAATGAGCGCACGAACTCGTGGCCCCACGACCCAAGTTCCGTGCTGTTGCCCAGCAATTTGAACTTGAGGCTCTCTCGAGAGCCCTCCTTGGCCATAGTCATGGCCAGCACGGCCAACACGTCGGCCATGAGCTTCTGGGTCTCGCCAGGCTGGAAGGTCTCATAGGCTGCCTTCAGGTTGTCGTAGGATGGCCGCAGAAACTTCAAAGGCTTGGGTACTGACGTCATAGAAGACGTAGCCGTGCGGATCTCTCGACGCAGCAGCTCTAGAGCCAACTGCTTGACACCCTCTTCTATCTGTGGGTCGCACACGCGAGCCACTGCTGTCTCCAGCTCCTCCTTGAGCTTGCGATCCTCTTCCGACTAAGAAATTGTATAAAATATTAGAAAATAATAAAACTGGAGCTTTAGATATTCTTGGAAATGTTGCTTGGAGAACGTACGAGCTCCTCTTCGACAGGTACGTCATCTGCGGGGTTAGTGGCCTTGGTGACGTCGGCTGCCTTGTCGTCCTTGGTCGCAGGGTCCTTGCTCGGTACGGGGATCTGCGCCGTCTCCTTCATGCTGCTGGCTGTTCCTTCCTTCGCGTTGTGGGATTCCCCCTACGATCTTTTGACGAGGTGACGCGAAGGTTGCGTGACACGATATTTTTAACCAATAAACACGAATAAACGCTTCTCATTGGTCAAATTCACTTTTTCAAGATTAGGCTCGTAGGTTTTCTATTACGGTAATAGAAAAAAGACGGGATAGAGAGGTTAACTCGGAAATCTAAATCGGCCAAAAGGAGCTATTTACACAGCAGTTCAGAATCATACCATGTTACAGTTAAGGAGGTTCTTCAAAGCTTACCTCATCCCGCCCGAACCGGTCCAGCTTGAGCACGAATCGTGCATCTCGCAACGCCTTTAGCAGACTTGGTTCTGGATCCGCTTGTTTTTCAACGCAAGCATTGAGATATCGTCGTTGATCGTTGGTATAGGATTCTTTTGACCTCGAGCTCGCCTGGTTGGAGGAAGTACTAACTCGACGTTTGTGAGCCTTGGCAGCTAACACATTTTGCTTCCGCTTGTAAGCGTCGATGGAGAGCGGCGTCGCCATGACCAATCTAGTAAGACCAAATGACCAGTCGCTCTGTAAGCGGGGGTTACGTGCTGCATCAAATTCACTAGACCCCCCACTTAGCAGATCACGAGTAGTAGATACATTCAAACCCAATTACTCCAGTGCAAACACCATAATGGCCACTGTCAAGCTACTGCACGCAATGCATATGCTACAGTGACTGCACGCGTTAACGATGGTGGTGCGAAGACCCGGAAGTCGTCAAAATACACTACACATTTTCTTCCTCTACACGTCTCCTTTGACGGCCTCGTGGTGTGGCTACTGGCGATTTTGTTGAAACTCGCGCTGCACCTCCTCGGCCGACTTGCCGTACGTCTCGGGGACCATCTTGACCGACAGAACGTAGAAGATGGCCAACAGCACCACGAACGGCACGTAGCTGTAGTCGTCGAAGGCATCGGCGATGTACGGGTAGGAGACACCGACGATGAGGTTGCACAACCAGTTGACGCCAATGCCAATGGACGTTGCGGTGGCACGCACTGAGTCCGGGAACAGATCAGCCGTGATGACCCACACGAGCGGTCCGAGTGTGGCGCCGAACGCGCTCACGTAGAAGGCCATGAACACAACGGACAGTGCCGCCACGTCCACGAGGAACGCCACCGTCATGAGCACGGCCATGACGAACATGCCGGCAATGCCCCAGAGGATGAGGTTCCGGTTCCCGAAGCGTTTGGCTAGGAATCCGGTGGAGAAAGCCGGCCAAATGTTGACAAAGTCGATGATCAACGTTCCCACTCGCGGGTCCGAGATACCGGCGTCTTCGAAGATGGAGTTGGAGTAGTAGAACACGGCGTTGATACCAGACAACTGCTGCGTGCATGAAAGTAGAACAGCGGTGGCGAGGGCGAGACGATACTTGGGTGAAAACAGGGACTCCTCCTGCCCAGTGGTGTTGACAAGAGCTTGCTCCGGGTCAGGCTTGTTGGGCGTCTCTAGCCACGACAGGGCCAAGTAGACGTTCTCCTCGCCATAGAGACGGGTGATCACTTGCTTGGCCTCCTCTCGACGGCCCTTCATGAGCAACCACGCCGGACTCTCGACACACATTGACGGAGCTAGTAGCAGGAACAACACGGCTAAGACAGCCGGGAAACCAGCCAAGTAGCGCCAGCCACTACTCGTGTTGGTGAAGAAGAAGCAAATGGCAGGGAACAAGATACCGATGGTCACGGATATCTGCAGACCCATGCCCAGCATGTTACGCAGGTGCGGCGGAGACAACTCGTTTGTGTACGCGCCTAATGTGCCAGTGGCCGTGCCCGACGCGATACCCGCGACCATACGGCCAAACGCGAAGGCCCAAATGTTGGACACGGGTGCCTGGATCGCAGCACCGGCGATCATGAAGATGCAATTGACGAAGAGCAGCTTCTTGCGGCCCCACAGGTCGCTGAAGTGACCGCAGCAAAGAGATCCGATCATGCCGCCGAAAATCCACGCGTTCACGGCGAATGTCCACTCCAGCTTCGAGTGACCCGAGAACATCAGACATGTGTCTGGCGCCACAGGACGCGCATTGCATTCGTCCGTGTCGTTGTACTGCGACAGGTTCGTCTGTGAAGACGACCAGCCGCTCTGGAAGGGCTGCAGCAGTGCCACCAAGAGACTGGAGTACAGGATCCAGTTTGGTTTGATATTGCGCTCTGCAACTTCGTCGTAGAGGGGGATGCCCTCATTGGCCTTGGGGGTTGTGACCTCGGAGTACACCGGGTCCGTTTGTGCTTCGGACGGCATGTTGATGGCTTGGTTGATTCTTTGTTGAGTAGTAGTGATGGAACTCAACCTTGGGTTTGTGAACTTATGAGGATGTGAGCTTGTCCTCTCTTGATTCAGTTTGGATTGCGCTTTGGTTGTCCAAATGGGAAGTGAGGTGAATACGGTGCGAGAAATACTAGATCACTTGCACGCTCACACTGCGCTTCACGACTGGAGACGAAGGACTGGTGTGCATTGACCAAGCATGTCTACTGCAAGTCGCTTGGCGTTGCGTGGAGGTAACTTAAGAAAGCACCCGCGCGGTTGGCAGGGATCCCCGCAACTTGATTTATATCGCCGTAGCGGATGATGCCTTGACCGCCAAGTCCAAGATCGCAGTTTGTTTTTGCTAGTTTCGCCGCGAGATACTACCGGTAGTATTGTGAAGGCTCGACC
>PCFV01000663.1:0-17847 GCA_002812785.1 Phytophthora litchii | reverse complement strand
CGAAGATATTGCGCTTGGAGAGCTTTTTGGTGGTCCTCATGGCAACGCGTTCTCCGATATTAACACTATCAAGTTTGGTCAAAAAATTGGTTCGATTACGATTCGGTCGGACAAACGAGTGGATGCGGTGACGCTGCAGGTTACCTCACCTGTTGAGCTAATCATGAATCACGGAGGAAGGGGTGGAACCGAAAAGACAATTACCCTCGCTGCTGATGAGACTATTACATCAATGGAGGCTCATTGGGATAAGAAGGACAAGCATACGCGCGTTTTCTTTATCAGTTTCACAACTAGCGCTGGCCAAACAATATCTGGTGGAACTAAGACTGATAACTCGGGGACGGCAACAGCTCCTGAGGGTTTTGTTTTGAGTGGATTTTATGGTCGTGCTGCTGACGAAGTTGATCAGATTGGTGCGATCTGGATGAGGATTACGGCAAAAAATATTGAACTTACAGATCCATCAGGTGTTGGAAATGGCACGTACGGCACAACGATTCGTAACTGGGTGGGCCCCACCATTGGCAAAGCAAGTGATACGGCGTGCTATCGCAAGTCAATAGACTTTGACAGCAACAACATTTGTCCGTTAGGTTACAGCAAAGATGGTAGTGACTGCGCCGCGCGGTGTCCGTTATCGTACCCGATCTCGTGTGGTTTGGAGTGTATCCCTCAAAATGACGATTGCGTACTTGCGGTTCTCGCTAAGATTGGTTCAGTTGTTGCAGTGGCGCTGAATGTGGCAACTGGTGGCGTGTTTGGCGAGATCTTAGCGGCATACAAGATCGCAAGGTGGGCTGTTTTGTGTGTTCGGAATATTATCGAGGTGATCAGAGGTTTGGTGTACTATCTACGCTACCGACAAACGTCTGCACCTGTCGGAGACACGGCCGAAATGCTCACTATTGCTTACCAGGCCGATGTCGTTTTGTACGACCTTCCTATAGCTATATGCACTTGTTTGGGCCTCCCGGTACCTGCAAACGCCCTGTTTGCAGATACCGTGTTGGTCATCGTGGAAGGTATCGTGAAGCAAGCCATCACAAATGGAGATGAAATCATTTCAACTGGAGCCAATGTCATGAATTTACTTACTGGCAATGGCATCGCCAACAAGTCATCGACAACGGTGGATGAATTAGATGATTTTGTCTCGAAGAACTCAAGCTGTGGATGGGAACTCAAGCGTCTCACGGATCGTGTTACGCGAGCCGTTCTCAAATACCGCAACGTGAGTGATGCCGTCAATGATATTCGCGTAAAAGTGTACAAGTCTTCAATTGTGCTGAACGATATTCCTATCGTTACCAATAACTGTATGGGGGAGTTGCTTGCCACTAAAACAAGGACTGCAGCATACCAGACACGTGATTTGCTCCGAAAGACATTCGGAGTGATTGTTGACCAACTCATCGAAACGGGCAAGACGGACGGTGGCAAGGACGTGGTTACATGCAAAACGTTGCAAATATGGGTTTGGTCGTGCTTTCGACAATTGATCCAACGGGTATCGCGTATATGGCTTCGCAATTCGTGCAGCCCATATGTGGCCCTACAGCTTACGTCGGCGAAATCGACGATGGCACACTCAATGATGCTTTAGGCCTAACGACCGCGGATGAAGCGTTTGTTGGCAGCTACGGGTCGTACACACATGTTGGAGACGGTGTTGTCCGCCTCGTATTCGAAAGTGTTGACACGAAAGACGTGACCGTTGTAGTCCATTCTGGTGGTGATGAATATGCAAAGGTCGATCTTGGCGCAGGAGATGTCACCACTTGGGAGGCCACATTCCCAGAACTAGAAGACAAGACCATGTACTTGGATCGTTGGCGTCCAGGTCTTTTAGGTTTGCCTGGTAAAGGTGGTGGTTCATTATTGCTGTGGATTCCTCGATCATCAGAAGGAGGCCATATCACCATGCACGTGCGGATTAATCCGTCTTAAACGTGTATTTTGTGTTGAAAACAATAAATCTTTGTCAATAGCAAGTTCATATGGCACCACTAAAAGCAACAGAGGTTCCACACTTCAATATTGCGCATTTGAGCCGAGGTCCCAAACAAAATTTGCTGTACCACAAGAACTCGCAAACATCTGCGTGTGTTTTTTACACTTGAAATTTGTATGCTACCATTATTCGTACTTACACGAGTTCTGAAATGTGTTTTACGTCTGCATCACTTCGACTTTTGCCTCCAGACTGAGCACCGTAGAGATCACACGCGGCGGCGTGGAGACCAAGCAGGGCGCCCCGCAGGAGACGCCTGTGGCCGAGTCCGAATCGGCGCTGACCTTCGCCATCCCCGCGCCCATCGCGGCCGTGCGCACCAACATCCAGTCCTTCGCCGAGATGCATCGCCTCGGTCGCGTTCGCGGCGCTTCTAGCCTCAACGCCAATGCGTTTCACGATAACATGGCGACGAAGATTGATGAGCTGGCGCAATTGCCTCAAACGGGAGTGTCGCTCCAGTATTTGCTCGAGTTTGGGACGGAAATCTCCCCTCAGAAATTGATCCAATCTGCCCGTTTCCTTCATGGAGAAATGCCCGTCCGCTACGCTCATCGTATCAAGAATCTGGAGAATTTGCCTCATGGTTTAAGTGACATGCCGTCAGTCAAGCAGGTACGTGAATGGTATGTGAACTCGGCGCGAGAATTATTGAATTTTCCCAAGGTGGAAACATATCAAGATGAATTGGCGTTTCGATCTTTAATTGAAAGCATTAAAGGGCGTCATAGTGGCACTTTATATACGATGGCAAAGGGAGTCCATGAACTCAAGATGGAACTGTTCAAGTCTTTTACAGAAAAAGATATTGGACACTCTAGGAAAGAACTAGGGGAGAGATATTTGAGATCTCAAGAATTCGCCGACTTGTCAGATTTGCATTCCTTTTTGGATGCATTCTACATGTCGAGAATTGGGATCCGGATGTTGATGAGTCAACATCTTGCTCTTCATGACGAAGAGGAAGGTTGGGTCGGGTGTATATGTGAGAGCACGTCACCCGCGGAGATTGCCCTTGCGGCCATTGACACGGCCAGGCACATGTGTCTGAGGCAGTATGGAGACGCCCCTGAAGTGGAACTGCATGGTCACACCGACTTTTCCATGCCGTTCGTACCGAGTCATTTGCACCACATGTTGTTTGAGGTGATCAAGAACTCCATGCGTGCGGTGGTGGAATTCCACGGAGTGGATAATGACATGCCACCAATCAAGATCGTAATTGCCGATGGAGAGGACAACGAAGACGTGTCGATTAAGATCTCGGACGAAGGAGGAGGTATCCCACGCTCATCTGTCTCAAGGATTTGGTCGTATCTCTACACGACGGCGGACTCGGAAGCATTTGAGAGGCTCGAGGCCCCCAATGATTTCGGCGGTGACTCCCCGCTTGCTGGACTGGGATACGGTTTGCCGATCAGTCGTTTGTTTGCACGCTACTTCGGCGGTGATCTTCAGGTGATCTCCATGGAGGGTTACGGCACCGATGCCTACCTGCACCTGAAACGTGTTGGTGATGCGTCTGAACCGCTCCCGTAGGATATTTGCTGAAATGGAACAGAGAAGATCAAGCGACGAGATATCGTGCTTTTTGGATATTTGGAATCGCTGGACTCACCTGCTGATGCTTGTAATAGAACGCATTGAAAGCGGTGATTCTACAATATGGTTGTTGGGTGTTTATATAGTGCTGTTTGGTTCACTCATTTTCTTGAAGCTTGTCTAACTCCGCTGAATGCTCTTTGGTCTTAGCATTTGCGATCGAGCCTGCATTCTGCTAGATGCAGATCCAGTTCTGGTAGCAACATTATCACCAGCATCAATTCTTGCTGACTGTCGTGCAGTGCCGTTAAGTTTCACACCTTGAAGTGGGTCAAGCTTTGTTTGAGACCTTGGCCGATCCTCTGGTGATTCAAGTGTGATTGCTGCTAGCATTTGGTTTGCGGAGGAGTCATTTTCCACACTTGATGGGCGCTTTAGCAGTGACACCGATGATGACGAGCTCATGGCCACTGGTCCACTTGGGACTGTTATAGTTGTGGTTGACTGAGATCGACGTCCGTTGTCGCCTGTGAATGGTGAATACTGCTTCAGATTTTGCACCACCTCTTGTAGTGTATCCTCGGTCACAAATTGCTTGCTCATTTCTTGAACTTGCCCTCTGAGCTGCTGTATCTCGTCACTCAAAGTCGTCCATGAATGTAGAATGTCTACTTCACCTTCTTTTACTTTCAAATCTTCACTTGTAACTTCTGTGCTGCTAGTCATGGTTTTCTTTTGCAGTGCAACAGCAATCTTTGCCAACGTAGCCTCCAGTACATGTTGACTACGTGCAAGTGCACTCACCTCACGACCAACGTTCTCCAGTGTGCGTTTTTCGGAAGCCCATTCGTTCATAGCTGCAGTGGCCACCTTATTGTCGGCTTCGTGACGGAAAAACATGTCCGTGAAGGCTTCCGAATATTTGCACAGCGCAGCAGCCATCTCACCTGCTGCAGCCCGTGCAGTGATCGCAACAGGAAATCGACAACTCTCCGGTTCATCACTGCGTCCGCCTAATAGTGCCAATATTTGCATTGAGAAATCGGAGCCCAATACACGACCAACTTTCTCTACGTGAGCTTCTGCAGCTGTCAAATCGACAGGTTCTTGTGCCATTGTAGCATACGCGTCGTTAATCAGGGCGACCAACTTTTCAAGGTGCTTTTGAGCCACCGGATTGACACTACCACCGCTGTATGGATTCATTCGTTTGTGCTTCTTCCAACGATGTTTGAGAAGATTTAGATTCCTAGACAATTCCAGCAGCGAGACTCGTAACACAGGAATCTGTGAGCTTGTTAAATGCTGCGGATCCTTTTTGATACTTAGTACAGAAGCCTTTTCTCCCACCATAAGTCCTATAGACTCTGTACCAGTAGTTTCTCCACCAAATTGAAACTGGAACTGCTTCGGTCGATATACTGGTGCATTTTCGATTTCACGGATACGATTCCGCAGTTGCTTAATATCGTGTTCCAGTGCTGTGATTTCCATTCGTTCAGCCTTCGATTCGCAGTACGAGTACAGCTGCAAGTTAGACGAGCGAATCAACTGAAATGCGCGTTTCACTTCTTGCTGACACTGATCTAACGACAAGTGTATCTCGCTCAGACGAGGGTTATTGTTGTTAATTGCAGCAAGCTGCAGTCGCCGATACGCGTCAGCTAGCTCTGCAGCAGCTCGAGCATCTTCTTCGCGTTTGGTTGCTTCTTGTTGTCGAATTCTTGACTCCACCTTTGATTTCATATCGTCGGGAATAGTAAATGGTTGCAGATCAGTATAACCTTGAGAGCGCCGCGTGCCATCTAGACGATGCAAGTGAGTTTGTAGCGAAAGCTTCTCATCATTCGTTTGAAATGTAAACTTCTCGGGTATGTGACTTGGGGGTGCCGGCTGCAATGCAGCGAGCTGAGCTGGCAGTTCGTGGAACTTTTGGGTCAACTCGACAAAGCGGTTGTTGAAATCCTTGTGATGATTATCTAGTTTCTGCAGACAAGTAAAGAACACAACCGTTTAATTAAATGCACTGAGTGAGTTGTTACTTGTTTGAACGTACTGTGTCAACGACTTGGATATTCTCTTTCTCCTCCTTAACTGTGGTTGACAGCACGGACAAGTGATTTTGGTGTGTACGCATATCGTTCTGGAAAATCTGCATAGCGTTTTCATACTCTTTCAGCTTTGAAGTCATGCTGCTAACTTGATCGAACACGCCCGAGACCTCACCGCGCACAGTTTCTGAGCCCTTATTTGTATCGTGACGCAGCTGATAAATGTCTCCACGCACTTCGTTCACATGCGCCTCAAGTCGTGTTAGACGTTGACAAATGTGTAAAAGGATAGAGCGCGACGCGCTAGTGTGTACTCCCAATCCATTCTGGACAAACTCTAGCGTCTCACTTACTGCCATTGCCTTTGCTGAATCGCTGGTAGTCATAGATACCTCAGTTGTAGAAATACCAAGTGACGAGTCTCTGCTAGGTATATCCATACCACTTGTAGAATCGTCAACTGGCGAGTCTTCCATGGCGGCCGGTTCTTCTGCAATATCACTCATGATGGAATGCAGCTGTCTCGCTGGCGAGATAGTGAGGCTACAGATCTAGCCCAATGTATTTTGCAACAGCTTCACAGAAACTGAAAACTTGTAGACTTCCCATTGCTTGACTATTTTGAGGTCTACAATGTGAATTCAGACAAACAACAAATCCACTTCACCAGAGCCACGTACGATTATAAAGTTAGTCGAAGCCGGGACTACTTGTCAAGATTGGGCGTCCATCGCAATGAAACCTCTCGCGCGCATTTACGAGTCTCGGATAATGATGTTGTTCTTGAGCAGACTCATGCGCAGTAGCAGGTTACGTGACTCCGCAGCATACTTCCGTCCCACTTCGAACGCGCGTTCATATGTAGCAGCGCGCTGGTTCGGATGATACGCGTACAAAACCTGCGCAATGCAAACAACTTCGTGAGACTTGTGATTGCTTAAACGCATCATTATGCAAGCCAATGCAAGAAGTTAACATCAACCTTTTGGTACGAATCCATTCGTGCACGGAGTCGCTCAGCAGCAATGAGTTCGCAGATCTCCTTTTCGAGGTCCGGCATCGGCGTGTTGAACGTGCGGGCCATTTGGTGAAGGTCTACAGACAGATATGGATAGAAGTACTGGATAATTCCACGACTGCGAATCTCCTTGCACAGTTTCTCAACGTGCTCACACAGGTACAAGTCCAGCTTGAGCTCAAGCTGTCGGCAAAGTAATAGTCAGATAACGCATAGCAACCGGTCAGCGCCACGACAACTTGTGGCAAAAAATCGATTACACACCTTCATCTTCTCCAGCGTCTGGAGGCATGATGCATAGTTACTCGAGTAAAAATCCGTGATGAGTTCACGCAGCCATGGTAGCAGCTCCAAGAACGCCTTGAATGACGAGTTGTTAATCACTTTCTCCTTGAGTTCTTCACGGCTGAACGATCCCAGTGCGCAGATTCCGCCATACAGTGCAATATCCTCTGCATGCAGCACTTCATTGTAGCTCGCACCAATCTCAACGCTGCACTCAATAAACTTGGACGCAGCTCCATGGTAGTTTTTCTCGTGCAGAGACACAAGTCCAAAAGCTGACGCAACCTTCGACTTCAAACTACAAAAACACATTAACTTTCACATTTCCAGTAAAAAAAATAAATTTACCTACATGGGGTCACTCTGGGAGCTGCTCACTTGTTCCAATTTGGTCAAATAGTTGGTAACATGACCAAAATTGCGCATATGCAGCGCCACTTTGCTCACGTTGAGACACATTTCGATAATGTGTTTATCCGTCGTGCAATAGTCCCGAGCTTGCGCAAAACTCTTCAATGCAGCCGGCAGATCACCGAGTTCATAGTAAAAATCTCCCAAGTCGTTATGACCCATCTACGTATGTCATATAAAAATCATAAATTTAAAAGATCCAAATCGGACTCTCATAATTTATACGTACCCGGATGCTTTCCTTGATCATCGTCGACTTGTACGAATTGAGCTCCTGCTCCAGCCGTTCATGTTGCTGCGCCGCATTGTGTTTGACATTGTCGATGAAGATGGCCTCGTCCTGGGCCTTGTCACCCAAGATCTCGGTGTAAAGGTTCATATTAAGGCTTCCTTTGAGCTCACGGAGCAGCGCGCGTCTCGCCTCGACCTCCACATCTGGACACGTCTTGGCGAGGAATAGCAGCCGATCGGTGCGGTTGCGGCCGCTGTATTTGGCTGCATAAGCCTCCACGTCGAAGCCTTCCAGTGTCATGGTTCTCTCTTATCTTGTAAAATTGACTTTGAGCCAGTGTACCTCTAACTTGGTACATCACTAAAATCCTAAATTTTAGGCGGATATGGCGTCTCCGGTTGTGATAGCGCTGTATCGGTGAGGGAGGGAAGTTAAGGGAATCTCACAGTTAATATTCTAACGATGCAACTGTAGGACATTGTTGCGGTCCACACAGACGTTGCAGCGCGATGTGAAGGCTGGAAGGACGTTGTATAGTGCCATCCGATCTGGTGCCGTGACCTCATATGCCGGTATTAAGAGCGACTGGCAACGCGAGCGCGCGTTCGTGCGGCGATTTGAGGATATGGAGGTGTTAAAGCGACGAGGCGGAGATAACAGAACCTTTGCAGCCATTGTGCGCGCAGGTTTCGCACCTCCAGTGGAGAATAAAACAGCTCTTGATGCTCGCATTGATGCTGCGTTCGAGACTCTAAAGACCGTGGACGACCACAATGCACTAGTCCAAGAACTCAAAGATCAAGGAAGTTTTGGACCCAAGGTGAGAATATCACATTTGAGAAATTGCGAAGCTAACCAAAATGTTTGTAGGAACGCACAAATGCGATCGAGTTTTTGGTTGGTGATGTGGTTGAAGTGAATGGCGAAAAGAGAGGAGTGATTTTTGGATGGCATGTGACAACGGACGATGTGGGGGCAGCTGCGGGTCCTCGAGTTGTGTACGATATTCTACCACATAGTCCAGGTTTCAGGTACGAAGCAAAAAGGTTGTTTTTATTGACTTAGGATACTAATGTGTTGCTGTTTATTCTTGATAGTTTTGCTAGTAAATTGTATAACGTGCCACAAGATGAAATCCGACTTGACGAATCGCCAAAGGTAAGAGAACCTAAAACCTTCGGTTTTGTGGATGAATGATCTGACGGAAGCCGTTGATTTATTGGTGCAGGCCGTTGTACATCCGGCACTTTTGTTGTACTTTGATGGTTTTGATGGTACACACCACATTGCATCAAACGCTTTGGCGGCTCGGTACCCAAGTGACGTCACTTTGCAATCAAAGGAAGCAGATACTGTGGCTACCCCTTCCATCATCCAACTCCAATCTGCCGACGAAGAAAATTTGCTAACATACTTGCGCTGCGACGACAGCACCATTATCCAGTTTGCGATGGCTAGTCTGGAAGGTATGTGGCTCGGAGAGTGTGGACAGAGTGCACAGGATGAGGTGCAGCGTGCTATGGAGCTTGCAGGACAAAAGAAGTGGAATGAAGCGTGCGAGATGCTCCAGAAAGTAGTGCACGACTTTCCGGAGTACGCGTATGCCTGGAACAAACTCGCCATGGTTGAGTATCAGAGTGGTGCGTCTGGTCTAGAATTATTTCAGTGTTCTACCGGGTTTTAAGGTCTCACTTACGTTCTGTGTGCTTGTAAACAGGCAACTTTGGTATAGCGCTGGGTCACTACGAGACAGCAATCAAGCTGAAGCCGCGACTTGTCGAAGCACTTGTCGGTCTTGGAACGTGTGCCACGAGGCTCCAGCGATGGAGCATAGCCCACCATGCCGCTGTTCAGCTGCTGGAGGTGCAACCAAGCAATGACACTGCCCGGATGCTGATTGAGCAGGCCGTCTACGCTACGCTATAGGAGTGCAATAACTCATCGAGGTGAAACATGACAGTAGCAAGCCATTCTGACAACTGACCCCAACTACGAATGCGCATCCGGTGTCGGCTAAGCTCACAGGAACTCTGTTCTAGTACGTGTACTTGGAACCACCATCACCTTTCGCGAGCAACTCGCAGTAAAAAGTCGATGAATACTTTACCCAACGACATCCAGGATGACAACAAAGCGACTCCATCGAATCCTTCATCGTACCAACGCAACGTTTTCTTTTTGCTCACGACGTAGGAAAACGGCTTGAGTACGCTCTAACAAGGTTGACACATGTGCATCAATTAAGGTTGTTATCTGCCATGTACACAGGTGCTTCCGACGACTCCTGCTAAGGATGTACACTAGACTACCTAAAAGTTGTCGGACAAACTCACAACCTTAGTTTACATAAGTATAGCTGCTCATACAGCATCCAGCGCGTGCGCTACGCGAATAATATAAGTCGACGCGACCTTGGAACAGGGCGTCAGAGGGAGGCGCATGCTTCTCGCCGCAAGCAACTCCAAAAGCTCGATAAACACTTCACCTTAAAACATGTACCGAGACACCGACCACAGCATGTCGGCGTCCTTTGATCGGAATTCTTCCTCCTCCGAGTCGAACGTAGGCTCGTCGCTCACCGCCGTAACACTGATTCGCCGTTTAGCTCCACTTCCCTCTTCCTCTTGCGGGATCATGACAGCCTCACTCAGGGGAGTAGCCCACACGATCCGCTCACCTTTATCGGAGGTCTCCTCCGATGCTGTTTGCGTCTGTCGTCTCAGGGAAGGCAATCGAGAAGGTGTAACCATACCTCGGGGAGAAGACGGTGGTGAGATAGCAGCACTGCATGTGAAAAAGCGAATGATGCGCTCTACGAGGCTTCCTCCAGACGTCTGTCTCCGCAGCTCTGCGACCTCGAACCGTCTCGCCTGCAACGCTAACTCTAGCTCTTCCACGCGTTGTTGCTGCTGCTTTGCTTCAATCTTCACTTCGTCGTACGAAACCTGCAACTGCTTGAGTTGCAGCTTCGCTGTCATGACCTCCTCTTGGGCCTCGTTCAACTTGTCCGTCACTGCCGCCATACTGTTCATTAAAGTTGCATTGTCCTTCTCTAAGCGGTCGACGTGGATTAGACGCAACTGCCGGTTGAAGAGGCCGAAAACCTTCACCTTCAAATAAGCAGCGTGCCAACGGTGTCGAGCTAGAACCTTCTTCTTTAGCTCCAGGAAACGGGTTCTAGCGATCATTGCGCGAACGTGTGACTGAACACGTAAAGCACTACGCTTGCGCCGCACAGTTTCAAAAAGCCACAGGAAACCACGCTTGGCCATGTACTGTGCTGTGATCTTCTTCCAGCGCTTTTGCAAATAAATCACACGTTGCAGAGGACCTAGCCACTTAAGCAGCCATCGGTGCTGTACCGGGAGGTAGTTCTTAGCAAGCAACTTGTCAAGCAGCACCATCTTGTCTTCAGGACGGTCTTGGTAAGCCCGCATGATCTGCGCCTGGTGCGACATCCGAGTCCAGAGCTTGTGCATCCGAAGCTGCACACGAATCTTGCGTACGCGTTTCCGAGCAAGGTGCTGACGCACCATGCACTGAATCGTCTTAGCACAGCGGCTGTATCGGACATCCTGGAAAATACGTCTAAACGCGTTGAAAGTGATCACAGCAGTAGTCACACTGATCCAGTGCTTTTTGCGCAGGTAGAGCAGCAACTGCTTGCCCAGGTTCTCAGTGGTTGCCGGGGCTGGAGTAAGGAGCTTGTCTAACAGATCGATCTTGCCAGTGCGGAAGAACAGACGTGTGTCACCCAATCGATAAGCGCCAGTCGGAAAGTCGTAGGCCCACAGAATAGCTTGTGTAAAGAGCTTGTCGTTCGATTCAAATCGGCAGAAGACCTTGAACGGCAGAAGATTGCGGTACACATCGACCACTTCAGCGTACAGAATACGAGTGGGAAGACCAACACGAAGTACTTCACAAGCCTGTACAGTACCCGAGCATCGTAATTGCTCCACGACGAACGGACGGTCGAACAGACCAACCTTCATCTGCGTGTTCGGCTTGATGCAACGCACAAAGTTACAACTCGTGCCCTCCAGTTCGGTAGTAAGCCCCTTCATTTGGGTGGAGAATAGGTTGGAGGTACTTCCTCCCTTGAGACGCTTCGATGATGCGGAGCCACCACCCAGAGGTGACAGCCCAGCGGACTTCAACGACACACAGGAAGCTGAGCGCGCACGGTTGCCGTTACGGCTGTTGCCAGTCAAATCCTGTAAGACACGTGATGAAGAATTCTTTAGCAGTTCCTCAAATTGGTCCGAGATGATGTTGTTGTTCTTGTCCACGAACGAATCGATCGTGTAAGACACGGTGCCGGCGTAGTGGCGAATGAGGAACGTGTCACGAATATCCTTGGGGTGGGGCGTCGGGAAGCATGGGTGGCGCTTGAACAAAGTATGCAAACGCTCATTGAGCTTGCGATCAGAAGGCATAGGGAGCCGCGATACGTTGTCAATGGTTGCGAAAAGACCACCATGGCGGCTGGCAATCAGGTTCAAGCACTCACGATTATCCGAATAAGCCACAAGGTCACCACTGGGTGCTACTTGCTCCGCTAGGAAGTCAATCTCGCTGTCGGGGTCCTTCTCCTTCACCGTCTGACCTGGAAGTGGGAACGGGAAGGACAGCGAGTGGTTTGTCGGGTGATAAATGTGCTCGCTCTTATACAGCTCCTGCTCGGCCTCAAAAATACATGAGTTGAATAGGCTCTGCAATGTCTCGTTGGCGTAGTTGATGAGCAGCTGCTCAAATGAGTTTCGGTTCTTTGGTTCAAAGTCCTCAAAACCGAAGATATCGAGCACACCAATGTAGGGCACCACGTCGCTACGGAACGAATCGTAGTCTAGAGCCGCAGCGCACTCCCACATCAGCCATGTGAATGTGTTCTCGTAGATCGTCTTGGCAATAGTGTCACGCGAGTACACAGCATTACGAACATCACGCTTGATAAAGTAGATGGAATTGCGTCGAGATCCACGCGTCATGATTCGCTTGAGCAAGATGCACTCCGTGAGCTGTTCGACCGAGACACCTAGCAGCTCTGCGGCGTGGCGAATAGCCTCCTGTGACTCCACGTCATCTTCGCGAATGCAGGCTGTCTCTCCTTCCTCTGTGTCCTCCTGGCTAATCTGAATATTACCCATGTGCAGTAGACCCGCAACAAGACGGAAAATCTCATGTTGCGCGCTCTCGCGGATACCAATGAACTGCAGTGCGTTCTTCAAGTTCTGGAAATTCTCTGCATCGTCAATAAGATCGGAACGCATGCAACCAGACTGGTTCAAGTAGGAATATGCCTCGGGTGTCTTGGGTTTCAAATGAAAGCAATTCTCCAGATACTCCGTGTCTTCCGAGTGAAGCAATTCGTAGAAGACGTGAAAGTTGCGTTCACCCTGTGGTTGAAATACCAGTCGACTCTTTTCAAGAAGATATGTATCAATGCTGGCACCCGACAATTCATGCGTCTCATTAGCAAATTGCAGACGCATGTACTTGCCGAATCGACTGGAGTTGTGATTGCGGTGAGTCTTGGCATTACCAAAAGACTCGAGAATAGGAATCGTTTCCATGAGTCTTTCACCAACTGCCACCGGTGACAACTTCCTCTTGCCACTTGACTGTGGGTACGACATCGCAAGTGTCGAAGAGCCTGGTGGACCCATACACCCCAACACAGGTCGGTTTTGAGCTGTAATTTCAGGTTCCATCTCATCGTCCGAAGTGCACGAGGCAGAGGACAGAGCAGGATTGTGCACCGCACGCATCGTGAGGAAGTCCAGAATGATCTTGGACGTCTCGGTCTTACCAGATCCGCTTTCTCCACTGATGATAATACTTTGGTTTTGCATCACCGCTCGCACAGCACAGAGCTGGCGATAGGCATTCTCTGCCACATTGTACGGGTGAGGAGGGCATCGATCTAGTGGTTGACCCACAAACAACATTTTGTCCGGTTCTGGTAATTGCCGTAAAGGGTTCACAGCGATCAGCACATTGGCCATAAATGTGTATGGGCGTTGGTTCTGTAGTGCTGCTCGGTCCTCCAAGTTCTTTGCTAGTGCAGCTTCATGCAAGTGTCGGAGCGACGTCATGTCGGCTGCCGTGCTGCCACATTTGCCATGGTGAACAAGTTAGTTGCCATTTTTCATTGCAACAATTGTGGTAATGCAACAAGTGAAATGTGGCATACCTGAAAAGTGGATTGGCAGCAAAAAGTGGTGTTTGTTGCAAGTCCACTTGTTGCTCGATCTCTAGGTCGGCAGGGAGTTCATCGTCGTCACTGCGTCTAAGCTGCTCACCTGTGGCTTCATCAATGAGGCAAAATGTCGCACTTTGTTGCTTGTGGTCGAAGGCTGTGACCTGACCTAATGTCCAGCCGTACGGGCCGTCCTGCTTCCAATAGAGGTCTCCCACACGGAGCTGCACGGCCGTGACGGCCTCTGCCTTGATCTCGGAGTTGCTCGCAGCACCGGCCGCCAGTGCCTTGGGCTGCCGCGCACCGGATGCGAGCGCTGCACCGCCTCCGCCAGAGTATGTCATGGTTCAAGTGGCAAGTGGCAACTCGACTGTTGCCTCTGTTGCCTCTTGCGCAGAACGCGAAGTGAACTCTGCGCCTAGGTGTCGTGTTGTGGGCCGCTGGTCGTCGTCACTGAGGATGAAGTGACTTGCTTTCAGTATGCAAGGTGCTGCCATTGGCCCAAGTCCTTTTCTGGCCAGCTGTTTTTCGAACCATCAGAAACCGTTGCGCTCTCCTCAAAGAAATGTCGTTTTGCGAGGTTGTAAAAAGCGTAGGGGGGACCACGCTCGGCAAACCGTGTTAAGCATGGCAACAAGCGTCGTCGTGAAGATATGTTCAATTGCCGAGCGTGCATTTCGCGGTAAAGCAGCGCGCGTCACATGGTGCGCCAGCTGCAAGTGCTGGCTCGGCTTCAAAGGCAAGCAAACGTGGCTCTCAGTGTGTGGCATAGCCTCCAAGCACCACAGAGCCCTGTGTTACCTACGCCCGTGGACTGTGCATCGCGTTCATCTTCAACAGAGCGGCAAATCATCGGCCTCGCCGGATTTCGCGCTGACTCTCATCCGGATACTCTCAAGTTGAAGTCATTGGCAACAATGTCCATTGACATGCCGAAATCTTGCCAGCGAGATGCCAAGCCTGTCGGCTTGGTATCGTGACGCACTCGCCGTCCATTGTTTATCCACTCGTGCAACACTGTCGTGCGCCATGCATCTGTAGACGGTTTCAAGTGTCTAAGCGCCGCCGAAATGGCAACAGTTGCTGATGTGACTCACAACCAGCAAGTCAAGCAAGTGCCACGAGCCTTGACCCATGCTTACTGAGCTACTGGATGGAATTCATCCGGGATGCTATAGCAGCCGTGGTCACGGAAGAAGCCGGCGTGGCACTGATCGTCCAATTGCAGTGCCAAGTGTGTTATGTGAGCCTGGCACGAGCCTGGTCCAACAAACTACCAGCGAGCGTAAATCCAGCACTGCTTCGTCGATTTCTGTTTCGGTGGCTTTGTAATGAGGTCGATCGAGTACGTGGCTTGGTAATTCACCAATGGTAAGAGGTGTGTGCTACGTCGACGATTCTTGCGGATATTCTGGAAAGGTGTCACTTTGGCATATTTTTGCTTATCCTGGAGGACGTGGTGCCTCCTGACGCCAGGATCCAGATCAATTGCGAGTTATCCTGTAGGTTGCTGAGCTTGCTAAAATCAACTCCATAGCTAAGAATTTGTTGCTGATGATATGGTAGAATACGTCATGTAGCACGGTGTGTCATCATGTATCTGCGATGGTTGAATTAGGTATACCTTTTACTTATCTCTTCTCTAGCGTCGAGACCGTCATTTATCACATTATACTCGGTCTGTCGTTGTCACTCCGCACTTCGGTGTGCCGTTATTAAGCCCACATTCATTCCTTTCTATTGCCGCCACGGTATCAGTAATTCTGCCACAACGGTGGTATTGAGTTAGAGCAACCGGTTCTTGTAAGATAGATTGTAAATTGTAACTGACTGATGGTTTTGCTCTCACTGGAATCCGTGGCCGGAGTAGCGTAGTTCTCAGAAAAAATGAGAAGGTCCGACCAGGAGTTCCACTCATCGAAAAACATAACCAAGCAATGATTTGATCTAGAAATGTATTCTGAAGTTATTGAAGTTCGTGTGGGAAGAGCATCACCGCGAGTTCACAGTGGTTGTTGCACGAATGCGTCTCAAAACGGTGATTACAACAAGGTAACAAAACGAAAAAAGCCTACTTATCTATATGTTCATTTAAAACATTCGAGAACCAGGTCAGGCTACTGCTATCCCAGCAAAATTGGATATGCAATTAAAACTTGTAAACTTGTACACAAGTCATAGTAGGTAGATTATCTATTGGATATATATCTGGATATCTATACTTTGCGCACATTTGAACAGCTTTCGTAATTGGGAAACTGCTGATAATGTCGTGATAATGCTCGAGTATTGTAGCATGGATGTATTTGGTAATCTCTCTTAAGGAATACGATTTCGTGTCCTGCAGTAAGAACGAGCAGAACTGTAGCTCATCGTTTTATAATAGTACGGCGTACTTGTGAGTACACTGTTGAGAGGTGTATTGTTTGACTTCACCGTAAATAACAACTAGCTGACATTAATTCGCACATGCATGGTCAGATGACCACCTTGACTCGCTCTAGGGACCCACAACTTTAGTGATCCACCGCCCGAACCAGGTATCCCAATTAGATTTGGTCGCCAACGATCCAGATACAACACTTTATCCTCAAGTTTTGAGACGGTAGAGTTCCACGTCGCTCTCTGTCCAGCATTCACTTTCACCTTTGCAATAGATTGACCACCAGAGTGAATCACTACCGTCACGTCTTTTGTGTCGGTGCTCGTGAAAAAGAGATTCACCATACCATCTCCTTTCTTCGACCATGTCCCATAGCTCCCGACAAATGCTTCATTGATGGTTGTAAGGCCCAGCGCATCGTATAGCGATCCATCGTCTATCTCGCCGATGAAAGCAGTAGGTCCACAAGTTGGCTGAACGAACTGCGAAGCCAGCCAAACGATTCTAGTCGGATCTAAACCGGCAAACATCGTGAGACCCAAATTCGTCACCTCGAGCATATACTGTGTCTTCGCTACGAATATACCCTTATTCGTTGTGGCCGTCTCGACGAGCTGGTCCACAATCACACCAAAGGTTTTACGAAGTAAATCCCGAGTCTGAAATGCAGCTTGCTTTGATTTATAAGCGAGTAGTTCATTCATGCAGTTGTTGGTAGCCTCCGGTATTTCCTTCAACACAAGTGAAGACATGCTGACCTTCACTCGGATATCATTGATCGTAGCACGAGGATTGTCGCTGCGAAATTGGTTAACTGACAGTATGACATGATCTGTTAGTCGTTTCAGTTGGTATCCGCATGTCGAGTTGGTTTTCATGAGCTCCTGTAAGTCAGCCACGTTCGTGTAGGTCGAATTCATGACTTTTGTATTTTCGAGAAGATAAACCACGTTCTCTGCGGACGAAAGGATCACATCGCTATTGGTGATAGCTTGTTTCACGATGGTTTCCACGACCACCATTACGATACCAGAAAACACTAAGGTTGGTGGCACATGGAGTCCTAGACAATGGCATATTGCCACAGGTAAATCCACGAGTACAACATCAGATTGGTACGCGACTGCTAGTACTTGTTCGACAGTTCCTTGGGGTGCTGTTGTTTGCTGGAATCTGAGGTAGTAGATGAGCGATCGCAGCACACCGACGACATTTGCAGCGCAAAAGAATTCCCTTCGGAGTGACTGGTACATCGTCACGACGGTGCCGAGGATACCGGCAGTCGCTACATTAACCACTGAAGCCACTACAGCCGCAGCCTTCTGCAATATCTCCAGTGCACAATCATCGTTTTGAGGAATGCACTCCAGGAAGCAGCTAACCGGATACGCTAGGGGGCATTCAGCAATGCATTCCACTTTGCCGTATCCGATATAACCTGCAGGACACACGTTGCTGCTGTTGTATGGCTCCATCTGCCTGTAGCAAGCCGTGTCAGCGGCAGTCCCGATCGTTGGACCCACCCAATTGCGAATCTTCTTCCCGTACCAACCACTTCCCATCTTGTCTTTGAGTTTTGCTGCTGTTGCTGTTCTGTTCGTCCAAATGACACCAAGTTGATCAACTTCACTTGCTGCTCGACCAAAGAATCCGCTGAGCTGGAAACCTTCAGGTGCCTTCACTGTAGCCCTGTTTTCTGTCTTCGTTCC
>PCFV01000662.1:0-17861 GCA_002812785.1 Phytophthora litchii | reverse complement strand
TAGTTACCAAAGTATTACCATATGTTTAAATTAATATCAATCCTCGATCCTTGTTATTCGTGAAAAGATCTTAGTTACCAAAGTATTACCATATGTTTCAATTAATATCGATCCTTGTTATTCGTGAAAAGATTCCGCCCTACCCAAGTCCGCCTTCGCTTCGTCTTCCAGCCCGCCATGTCCACGCCTAGCGACGCCGAGATGCTCCAGCAGATGCAGCAGCGTCTGGAGAGCGTGACAGCTGTCAAAGCAGCGAATGCAGCGGCCGGCAAACAACTGGACGAGAAGCTGCGCGTGGCCTTCAAGAACCCTCCGCGTCGTCCCAACATGTCAGCGGAGCGCCTTAAGGAGGAAATGCAGCAGAAGGAGTGGCACCGCAACACCACGTCCATGTCTGCCAGTGATGAGCGTGTGTTGCTGCGTGAGCTGCAGCAACTTAAGGAGAAACTCACGCAGCAGGAAGCATGTGACGAGTTCCAAGCCATGATCGACAAGACGCGCAAGGAACGACAGGAACGCTTTGAGCAACATAAGGAGTTTGATGCCACCTTGCAGCAACTACAGCAAGGTATCCGTAAACTTAAACTCGCGGCGCACATTAAGAAGCCTGTGGCGGACTTTATCAC
Source organism: Phytophthora litchii (assembly GCA_002812785.1). Taxonomy (NCBI): domain Eukaryota; phylum Oomycota; class Peronosporomycetes; order Peronosporales; family Peronosporaceae; genus Phytophthora; species Phytophthora litchii. Next base: position 17,235 of record PCFV01000662.1, on the reverse strand, counting down.
GATCGAAGTGATGGTGCCCGCTGACAAGATGGGCGCCGTGATCGGCAAACAGTTCGCTCATGTCCACCAGATGGAGAAGGAGTGCTGTGCCATGATCGATGTGGACAACAAGCAGAACGTCGTCAAGATCACCAGTGCACCGGAACAGGTGCAAACGGCTAAGGAGGCTATTGAAGATATTACTCTCGCTACGAACCAGTCCATTGGACTGCACCCAGACACGGTTAAGGTGCTTATGTTCCAACAAGCCAAGCATCTACATGAGCTGGAGAAGTCACTCAAGCTCAAGATTGACATTAGCAAGGCCGAGGGCATTTTGACGGTCATGGCCTCGCCTGACAAGGCCAAGCAGTTAAAAAAGGCTATAAACGAGCTGACGAGTGGAAAGGTGGACATTATGCTGCCGTCGGAGATCGTGCCCAAGCTAATTGGCAAGAAGGGTGAAACAATCAACCAGTTGATGGAGGACACTGGTGCATTGGTGGACATTGACAAGGTGACCAACAATGTGCGACTTGTCGGAACGAAAGAGAGTGTTGCTAGTGCCGAGAAATTTGTTCGTGAGCTCGTTAATGAGCAGTCGCAGCGTGAAAAAAACTTTACCCCCGAGGACAAGAAATTGTTCAAGGGACCTGAGTTTGCAAAGTACAAATTCGAATTCTTTGCTGAGTTCCTCATGGCGAACAAGGCGAAGCAGTTGCGTCTGTTACGTACAGATGCGGCCGAAGCTCGCATTAAAGTATTCAAGAAGGAACGTCGAATTCACGTTCTTGGCAATAAAAAACAGATCGATGCGATGGAGGATGCACTTCGTGAACGTCTGAAAGAGTTCGAATTACACCACTGGGTACACGAAGTGGCGGATAACCACCTACTGAGCCTCATCATTGGCAAGAAGGGGAGCAAGATTAAGGAAATCGAGAACGAAGGCAAGGAAAGCAATATCCGCATTGATATCCAGGTCACGTACGTGTGCGTATTTGGTGATGATGAGGAAGCTATCAACAATGCTAAGGCGAAGATCATGGAGATCGTGGACAACAACCAGCGGTCGGTGTTCGTGACGTCGCGTTACTTGATCGCTATCTTAATGGCGTCGAAGCGCGAAAAGTTGTCAGAAATCGAGGCTAGTAGTGGTTGTAAGCTGCACCTGCCGCCTCCACCGCGCGACGGTTCCGCTCGGAGTAGCGATAGTGAGTCTGATCAAATCAAGATCTCACTCACCGGTACCCTAGAATCGATCCAGAAGGCGAAGGAACAACTGGAGGAACTGGATGAGGCGCATCATGTTCGGTACCTGCCACTAGATAACGATGAAATACCAACTGTGATCGGCAAGAAGGGCGAGACTGTGTCCGAACTCGAAAGTAAGAGTGGGGCCAAGGTTCGTGTGCTGAGAGGAACGGATAGCCAACCTTCTGAGTTGGAGATGATCGGTACGGAAGAACAACTCAAAAGCGTTCAGGCTGCTGTCGATGAACTTTTACAGACGCAGAACCGCCAGATTCTGCAACTGGATGCATTCGCAACAGGCTGTTTGATTGGCAAGAAGGGTGAACGCATCAAGACGATGCGTCTTGCTCACCCGGAGGCCACTTTGGACGCTTTCCCGAACCGTGGACAAGTTCGCGTCAAAGCTGCATCTCCCGAGGCCCTCCAGGCTTGTGTTGACGATGTGCTGAAGACGCTGCAAGAAACTCATGTGATTGAGAGCGTTCATGTATCCCAGCAGGACCAGCAAAATACTGCGGGTTTGCCGCGTGGTGTTACTGGACCTGCTCCAGCTAACTTCAACACACTTCTAGAGAAACACGAATCCATCGCTATGCGTCTGCAGGAATTGGAAGCTGAAGGCGGTGAGGGCATGCGAGTGTCCTTTCAGGATGACGGTAAGGTGGCTAAGATCCGTGGTCCCGCCATGGGAATTGGCAAGATCAAGAAGTTCTTGGAGATGCTTGTCTCGCCAGACTCGCACTTCGTGGAAACCATCCCGCTGCCTTCTATTACATTTGCGAGCGCTCTAGAGGCTAAGGGCGAAGCCGCTAAGCTTAACGAGAATGCTTTGCGCATTTGCAAACAAACTGGGTGCGAGCTGCGTATCAAGCGCTCGCCTGCATCATCGGGTGCTGCTGAAGAAGGCACTATTCGCATTGAAGGCACTAATGCGTCTAAGGTGTACGAAGCCAAGGCTGAAGTCGAGAAAGTGCTTCAGTTCTACTACACGGAGTGTTTTCAGACTATTGAGGATCTGCCTCCGTCCATTGCGACTCGCATGTACGAGCTACTCCCTACCCTCCGCGCCAAGTACAGCATTGTGTTTTCGCTGGCCACGAAGACGAGCTTGAAGGTGTTTGCGGACTCCAAGGAGCACGTACAGGAAATCACAAAGCAGCTGAGGAAGGACGTCGAGGCCTGGAAGAAGCAGCATGTCGAACTGTCAGTTGCTGGCTGGCTTGTGCCTGTACTGGTCGGCCGCAATGGTGAAACTATTAAAAAGATCAGCACAGAAAGCAACGCTCGGTTGGATTTGAGTGCTCCGTCGCCCTCGGGTTCACGCCACGAGAACCGCGTGCTCACGATCAGTTCAAGAGATGACGCAGCTATTAAACTGGCCACTGAGAAAGTTGAGGAAGTTCTTACACACCACAAGAATTTGTCTTCCATTGTGAACGTTAGCAAGGCAAAGCTGGATGTTGCTTTATCTGCCAAGAAGGACGCCGCGAAGGGCATTCAATTCCACGTGATCGACGGTGAAGAGAAGGGTGAACTGCATGTCGTAATCTACGGTGATGATCACGACGAACGTGAACGTATCGTGGAGAAGATCGAGCACCTCCTCGAGATTTTCGTGGTTGAGATCATTGAACTTCCTACTACCGCTTCGCCTGCCTTCGCAAGCTCCATGGTCGGCTCTCTGATTGGCAAGAGCGGTGCTAACATCCGTGCTCTGCAAAAGCAGTTCCCGGATGTTATGATTGATATTCGTCGCGGTGACAACTCGATCACACTTAAGGGACCCACCGACGAAGTGCAGAAGGTTCGCACAGTCATGGAGGACAAAATTCAGGAACTGCTACGTAACGAAGAAGAATTTCAGCAGCGTCGTAGTACTCGCTACCAGCAGGAGACCGAGGAGCTGGAAGGTGACGATAAGAAGACAAGTAGCGCTCGTGACGCTGAAGTTAGCGACGAGAACTCTCATCCAAACACGCAACAGCAGCAACAGCCTAAGCGTGTCGGTCCGGTAGGTGGCACGCCTGCCATGGGTGAAGTTAAGCTGACCAAGAACCAGCGCCGCCGTATGCGCAAGCGTGCAGAGAATGAGAAGTCAGACGTGTTATCAATGCTGGTGGGCAACGGCCAGGGACCTGCTGTTACAACTACAACCACGACCGTTAAAACTGTGACTAGCGGTGGTGTCACCACCAGCTCTAGCACCACGACCAGCTCAACGAAAGAAAACAATGGTGGTTACTACCATTCGTCGAGCGGGTACTCGTTGCGTCTCTAAGCAAAGATTGTGGCTTGGCAATATGTGAAAAGCAAGCGCGAAATGTACTCAATGCATCACGCTAGGGACAAGTGCAGAACTGTAAAGGTTAATGCATCTACTTGAACTTGTTAACCATGGGTGTGTGGTTTCTTGATTGGATTTAATGGAATGCAGTATACAATGTGTCGAGCTCGTTGGTGTCATCGTCTCGACAGCTTTCGAATACTCGCCTTTTACTTCATCCCATCATAGAGTTGGGTGATCTGCTGTTGGAAAAACTCCTTCAGCTGCGGACGCTTGAGTTTGAATGTGGGCGTGATCAGACCCTGCTCCAACGAGAATGGCTCCGCGTGGAAGTGCAGACTCTTGACAAGTTCGAAGCCGCGCAGCTGAGCTTCCTTAGCTACTCGAGCCATATCTGCTAACACTGCTTTCTGGAACTCTGGATTGTTCACTACCTTCGTGCTGGATGCATCAGCTCCAGTTAGCCCGTGCTCCTGAGCCCAAGCCTCCGCCACCTCCGGGTCAGGCACAAGCACACCCACTAGACAACTCTGCAGCGAGTCTCCGTAGGCGAATAGTTGTGCAACGTACTTGCTCTTGGAGTAGATGTTCTCAATCTTCTCCACAGCCACATATTCACCCTGAGCCAGCTTGAAGATGTTTTTCTTTCGGTCGATGATGCTGAGCGTGCCATCAGCATTCCAGCACCCGATGTCACCTGTATGGAACCATCCACGCTCGTCAATAGCCTCACGAGTCTTGTCTGGTTCCTTGTAGTACCCAGCAAAGATCATAGGACCTCTCACGCAGATCTCTCCTCGTGGTCGGGGCTTATCGCGACTAGTGTAGCCCATTTCAGGCACATCCTCCAATTGAACTTGACCATACATGAGCGGTGCACCAACGTGAGCCCCCATCGGCATGTCGACCGCACCTACAGCCACAGCAGCAGCCGTCTCACTAAGTCCATAGCCTTCAGCGACGTCACAACAGAAAACAACCTTCATAAACTCCTTCACCTCCGCGCTTAAAGGTGCAGATCCCGAGAAAATGAGGCGCACGCGGCCACCTAACGCCATGCGAACCTTTGAAAACACCAACGCATCCCATAGCGCGTGCGTCTTGTGCCCATCCGTTAAACCCGCCAGCTTCGCTGCAAGTGCACGATCAAACAGTATTTTCTTCAGTCCTCCAGCAGCAGCAACACCTTGCGTGATCTTGTCGTACACTCGATTGAAAAGTCTCGGTGCCGACACGAATACCGTGGGCTGTAGTACAGCCAGATCGTCCATCAATGTAAGTAGATCTCCTTGGTAGAATCCCGCCGAGCCACCATGTGCTTGAAGAACTCCCAACACAGCACGCTCGAACACGTGCGCTAATGGCAAATACGAGCAGTGCACGTCCGATGGTAGAATATGAATCCGTCTGCACATCTGTCGGACCACGTACGTGTAATTCCTTTGCAATAAAATAACTCCCTTGGGGTCTCCCGTGGTTCCCGATGTATAGCACAATGTCGACACGTCCGTGGGTAGTGGTGGGTCTGCCGGTTCCGGATCTGCTTCACCTAGTAATTCCAGCTCATGCAAACTCCTGAGCTCGATATTCTTGTCTTTAGCTTGTTGCAACTGTTTCTCATTCACAGGTTCAAACTGCACGACAATTTTCAATGTCGGACAATTGTCAATGCAGTCCATGATAACATGGAATTGTTTTTTGCCACAGAACAAGACACGCAGTTCTGTGTGATTGACAATGAAAGGGACTGCATCAGGTCCCAGTGTGTCATAGAGCGGTACGAGCACGTAACTCATGCGGTCACAGGCGTGGCCGACCAGACACCACTCGAGTTGGTTCTTGGAGAAGACGCCCACCTTGTCTTGTCTCTTCATGTGGCCCACAGCTTTGAGGCCGCTAGCAACGTATTCCATGCGCGACTTCACTTGGCTGTATGTGAGCCACTCATAAGCTCCTGCTGTGCCTGTTGTAGGGTCGATTGAGCGTCGTCCGTAGAGTGGACGACTGCCGTTCTCGATGCTGCAGCCGATGAGGAAGTTGTGATACAGCGTCATCTCGTTCTCGTCCAGAGGTTCTTTGTCTGGGACTTCGTAGGCAGGACCATGGCTGGCGTCGCGAGTGTTGGGCACTTCGACTGTGTAGCGTTTGCCAGTGTACGAGTCAAAGTCCATCTCATGCATGGGGACGGAGCTGCTGCCTGCGCCCATGGTGACTACGATACTGAAGATCTTATGAATACGACGGGACACGTTTTGGTGTGCGGTACATGAAATTAGTGTGGTTCTGAACTTGCAATATATACTCAAGAACCGCTAGTGCCACTGGTTTTCGAGCAACTATCCTGAGGCGGTTCGAATGTACGCTCAAACGAGCACTACTAGAGTATCGGCTCCCTGTTGGAGGAAGCGACTTTGAGCGGAGCGGGTTACGCAGGTCAAGAACGGAACTAGATCGACATATTTGAGCACGTGGCAAGTGAATTTATTTGGAGCGAAACCAGACGCGAGATTAGCCTAGCACGGCAACGCACTGCAAGTCAAGGAGGAGCCGAGGTCCCCGTCGACCTTTCCGACGCTGAAGCTGAAATTCCCCTGATGACTCTGCCGCTACTGCGACGCCATTTAAACGAGACGATGTCGCTTCTCGTCCAAGTTCGTTCTTTACAAGTGGCAAATAATCCAGGCGCTACAAGAAGAGTTGACAACACAGCAAGAAGAACTGACAGCAATGCGTGCCGGTATAATCCGTCTGACAAGGCAAGCAAGAGATGACGAGGAGCAAACAAGACGGGCACTTTGTCGTATGTTACTTTTAGCAGGTTTGGGTATCACGCCAGATAAGCAAAGCGGTAATGTCGAGTCGATGGCTATTACGATGCCGCGATGATGTGCGGTGGCCACTTTGGAGGGGGAAATACTGCGCGACGCCGAGGACGGGCCCCAGGTTTGGGTTGACTATATACCAGGCCATACTTCTAGAGCCAAACAACTGTCAGGAGGATGGTGGCACCACCTTTGTACCGCCAATTTGATAATCTGAATGTAGACGAACGGGAACCGCAGGAAATGATGAGAGACTCGAGAGCAGTTCGCGGAATTCATGGATGAAGGCTACCAAGAGGTTGCTCAAAGCATGATTGGAATGAATGAGAGTCTTGTCGATGAAAATGATACCAGCCTCGGAGACGTGAGCCTGCAGCAGTACTGTGCGTGGCTTAGTTGACCTAATGTGTGGAGTTCGGCCCTCGTGTGTTGAGCTTCAGCTGTCTGTTTGGTTCATCGACAAAATTATCGTCGCACAGCCAAAACATACCCAGCGCAAGAATTGGGCACAATTCGGGTTGCAGTGGGTTGGCATACACGTGGCGTGGTTCACGACGATGAGTTCCTAACTGGTCTGTCTTAGATTGAGCAAAATAAATCCCCAAAGCATCTTCACCCCACGCAAGGTGCGTGTAGCACAATGCCGCAGTAAGAAGTCTGTCTTAAGGTTGGAGAAATAAAGGTGGAAACTCGAGGGCAGAATCTAGCACGGCCAGTATCGATTCTCGAGTCGGTACGTTCTTGTCGTCACGCAGTATTGTCATTCTGAACGTCTTTGTGATGAGATGCTGTTTAATGCTGTTTTGCAGCAACCACTGAAGATATCTCACCAGCGAACTTCGGTATGCGGCAACACTCCTATTGGCATACTGGAGCTGCTGTACAGTGCGTATCGCCCGCACTGTGGTAGCGTCACTCCTCCAACCCCGGTGATTTGAGCAGAGATCACTCCGGCCGGCATTACCTCCCGAAGACATATATCGTGTCCGGAGTTTTCCCAACATGGCTACAGTTTTGCTTGGCCTGAGACCATTACATTTGTAGTCGCGGACCTGTGCTCGCGGCATTAACTACATGTACTCACTGATTCTTTGGATCCCAACATGCTGCATATCCATCAGTCACTTACGTAAGTCACATGCAAGCATGTGCATCAGAGCTTCAGGAGTGTTGACTGTAGTATCCTCTTCCGTGATTGTATTTTGTCAGCAAAGTACAACACGATACTAAGTATGCGTCCTTCATGCATCATGCACCCCCGCATACTGTTCAAAGTAAAAAACTGTCCATGCTTCCCGCAACAACCAAGTCAAGTGAAAATCTACTGGCTCACGTGGTTGTACCGCGGTGGTACACTTCGTACAGCGGGAAATGGATCACGCTTCATGTGTAATTGCTGGTACATGTACTCTCCTCGATTTACCCGGTCATTCATCAATTCGCCGTATCCAGCAGACCTCAACCCGATACGAAGCACGTCTGCCACCATGATGTTCACGTCCCTCATCTTTTCGATGCTTGTTGCTCTCAGTGCCTTTCAGTCGGAAGCTGTGACGTATTCTTCGGGTTGTGGCAACACAGCCAGCATCTCCAGTGGTACATACACCGCCACAATCAATGGAACGGAGCGCGTCTACATCGTGCGCGTGCCTAGATACTACGACCCGAGCGTGCCATACCCCTTCATCATCACCTACCATTGGTTCGGCAGTACTGCATACAACGTCACGCAAGACTCGTCCAAGTACGGCAATGGTAGCTACTATGGCCTTCTGAGCTTGGCCAACGAGTCGGCGATTTTCGTGGCTCCCCAGGGACTGGACAATGGGTGGTCGAACGTCAACGACGATGACATGATCTTCACCGATACCATCGTTCGAACCATCGACAACGGCTTGTGTGTTGACAAGGACCAGCGCTTCGTTGTGGGTTTCAGCTTTGGTGGGTCAATGACGAATGCGATCGCCAAGTCAGGCCGTGGGACGACGTTCAAGGCTGCTGCAGTGCTGTCGGGAACCGACTACACGACGGCTCTCGGTGAACCCGTTCCGATTGGTTTCCTTGTCGTGCATGGAGTGAGTGACCCCGGTAATCTGATCTCCAAGGGCCATTCCATGCGTGACGTGTTTGTCGAGGTGAATGGCTGTACGAACCAGACAGCAGTGGAGCCGGCGGTCGGTTCAGACTCGCACATCAAGACCACGTACTCGAACTGTACGAAGCCAGTGACATTCATTGCATTCGACGGTGTCCACGAGTACAGTCCTGTTGATGCTGGTGCCTGGTCGTCGTGGGTACCTGGCGAGCTCTGGAGCTTCTTCTTCCCTTCAGAAACCAGCTAGGCAGTACAATGGATATATGCTCCTTACGCGTTCCATCTTATCGTTGATCATTGCATACAAGCCTATAAACTATCTGTCGCAGCTCCCATCGTCCCGGTGATGATGGCAAATTGACTATCAAAAATCCATTACCACCATTGATGCCACTAGCGTTTCTTTCGCCTAAACTGCATCAATGTACCAAGTTGAAGTGCGTACTGTACGGACTGGTCGGACATCATTTCCGCCAATCGACTAAAAGCGCGTCAACAATCGGTACGATTTCGCCCAGCATCATCATCCCACTGTGAATCAGGTACATGTACATGTTGCAGTGCGTGTCTCGTGCAGATTCCCATTTCACAATTTGCTTCATCAAGAGCAAGTTCCCAACAATTACAGCACATCCAGCATGGGCTCGGCACAAAGCTCCAGTGGCTCTCTAGCTGATGTCGATTTCGAGTCGTATACTGGCAAACGCTACACTGTCGAAGTGCCCAACACACGCGACGCACTGCACGGCCCAGCCTACGAAGTCCCAGACAAAGAACCCATTAACGAGAGTGAAATGACGCTGCACCACAACTTCCTCGTTGGCTGCAGCTTTGAAGATGGCAAACGACCGTGCTACGGACAGCGCACAATTGACCAGACGACAGGCAAAGCGACTTCGTACGAGTGGTTGACGTACAACCAGGTGAAGACCCGCATGGACGACGTTGCTAGCGGAATGGTGGCAACTTTCGGTCTTCAACGACAGGACAAGGTCGGCATCTTCTGCAAGAACCAGATCGAGTGGTGTCTCGTGAACCACGCGTGTGACCGCATGAGTTACGTGATGGTGCCGCTGTACGACACATTGGGTCCTGATGCTGTGCCTTTTGTGATCAACCACACAGCTCTAAGTGTCTTGTTCTGTGGTAGCAAGCAGTTCCATGTCATCATGAACTGCATCACCAAATGTCCGTCCGTCAAGACGATCGTCATGGTGGACTCCATTACTGAAGAGCAGAAGCGTCTCGCTGCTGCCAACGACATTGAGCTCAAGACATTCGAGGAGATTGAGCAGAAGGGCAAAGAGGAGCCGCATCCAGCAGATCCACCGCTCCCAACCGATGTCTCCACGCTCTGCTATACTTCTGGAACCGTGGGTGATCCCAAGGGCGTTGTATTACTCCAGCGCAACTTGACGTATGCTGCACGCCAAGCCAGCAACCGACTCAAGATTTACCCGACAGATCGACACATTTCGTATTTGCCATTGGTACACGTGCTAGAGCGCGTGGTGCTCGCACTCATGTGCTTGAACGGTGCTTCGGCAGGTTTCTACCAGGGCGATCTGCGGCTTCTAATGGACGATATCAGCGAACTTCATCCGACCGTCTTCGTGACAGTACCCAGACTGGTTAACCGTGTGTACGACAAGATCACACAGGGCGTCGATGCTGCTGGTGGCGTGAAGAAAAAGATCTTTGATCAGGCCATTGCGTCGAAACTCGCAGGGGTGGAAGTAGGTCGCAAGACACATGCATTGTGGGATTTCTTGGTGTTCAACAAGCTCCGTCAGGCGCTTGGTGGAAATGTACGACTGATCTTCTCGGGATCGGCTCCCATGAGCGGAGACGTCAAGAAGTTTATGCAAGCTGTGTTCTGCTGTGATGTCGTTGAGGGCTACGGTCTCAGTGAATCTGCCGCAGCAGTTTGCGTAGGTGCTGTCGATATGCCGACCGAGTCGCACGTCGGTACGCCGGTCATGTACAGTCAAGTTCAGCTCGAGGATGTACCTGAAATGGGCTACACCAGCCACGACAAGCCTCGTCCACGGGGTGAAATCCTCGTCAAGGGCCCTGAGATGTTCACCGAGTACTATGAAAACCCAGAGATGACACGTGAGGCTTTTGACGAGCGTGGGTGGTTCCACACGGGTGACATTGGTTGCTGGAATGCCGACGGCACGCTCACCATTGTCGACCGTAAGAAGAACATTTTCAAGCTCGCACAGGGTGAGTATGTCGCAGCTGAGAAGATTGAGAACGCGTACACCAAGTGCAAGCATGTTGCACAGCTTTTTGTCTATGGAGACTCGCTGCAGAGCTGTTTGGTGGGCGTCTTGGTTCCCGACATGGAGGTGGCCAAGGTATGGGCACAGGAGCATGGTCTGACCGGTGAGGACGCCACGAAGGACAAGCTTATGGGGAACGCCGAGTACCAAAAAGACGTACGCGAGGACATGGAGCGTGTGGCTAAAGAGGCAGAACTACGCGGCTTCGAGCGCGTGAGGAACGTGCATTTCCACTCGAAGCCGTTCTCGTCGGACGATGACCTGGTCACACCGACATTCAAGTTGAAGCGTCCGCAGTTGAAAGCGTACTTCCAGCCGCAAATCGACGAGCTCTACCGGGAGCTGTAGATCGATTCTATGATGACAATTAGATAGTATTCTACTGAGGCCAAACAACTGAGAGCTGCTGGCACGACACTTGCATGAATGAACGACATGTGATGAATGACAGCACTTGAACTGGACGGGGATGCATGGGGGAAGGTGCCCGCTAATTTAACATGGTGGTTTCGGACGAGGTTCCCTGACAATACTCGATAGTACCAGATAAAATGACGCGACAAGGTGATACCTCGTCAATGCTGCCAATTGGGATCACCACACCTTCAGGAAGTAAACGTCCGAAATCTGCCAGTGTCTTCCCGTCTGCGAACCGCAAATTGATTGCAGCAACAGGTATCGACAATTCACCGCGAGTTCAAGTGTCCATCTCACACCAAAGTTCATGTCTGCAGCAACGCCCGCAATCGAGTCGATGTCCAAAACCTCCGTCGAATTCTGGCACAACAAGCCCAAGACTGAGACCTTGTTCTGCTGCAATACAACTTTGGCGACAACCTGGAAAACTAGCTGCTACCCGTCACAAGTCCATTGTCCAGCGAGTCGTTCGAGAAGAGATCGACGAGCAACGACATGTCACTCTCGAGGCGCAGCGTCAACTACATGAATTACAGACAACCATTGCACGTCGACAAGAAGAATTGGAGCTTGCTCAACGGCATCTCCACGCTTTTGATCCCTTATCATCGTTGACATCCGTAAAACCAGGAACTCTTGCTTCGGTTGATGAGAATGCTATACAAACTTCCAAGGCGAAACCAGATTTTGTCTTCAACTTGAAAGAAGAAATCACACGCCAAGACGCATACAAGAAGCGTTTGCGGTATATGCACGAACGACTTGTCCAGCAAGTCCGATATCTTGAAGCGAGTGCTGATCTATTCGCTGAACGGAGAAGAGCAGCACATCGAGAACGAAAGTTGTGCCGAAATCGTGTACAAATTGAGTCTAATAAGAATCGGGAGATACAACAGCAGCTTCGTGAACTACAGGGCAAGCGAACTGCCTTCAAACGCAATGCACTGCCAGTTCTGGAGTCGTATCAAGACGAATTGGCTTCTCGACTAGTGATAAACCAACGACGACATGATGCAGATCGACGTCGAGATGAACTGCTTCGATTCATAGGAACCCGAACTCATGGAGGTTCGAAAGTCACGAGTAAGAGATCACTTAGCAGCGCCACAGCGGCGATAAGGAAGGATCGTGTTCCAGCAAATCGAGTCCAGCGACGAGATAGTTACAATGTTCTAGCAGCCGATGCCGATGAAAATGAACGTGAGACGCTCTTTGCAGTCTACGAAGGTCAGTACGCGCGTGTACTACGCGAAACGGGTGAAGTGGATTTGAATGTGGTGCTCGATCGCTTCCAGTCGTATCGTGAAAGTACCGCACGACTACGTGAAATCGAAGCTGAGCTACGAGTTGAAGGTGCTCGGTTAACTCGTGAGCAGCAGGCGCATAGTGTGATGGTATCACGTCTTCGAGTTTCTGGTCCTACTGATCTCGTAGAACGCCGACAGCGACTACGTGATCGACTCGAAGGCGCCCTTCATGCGCAACAACTCGAAAAGAACCAAGTTCGAGAACGCATGGACGCACAACTAAAAGCTTTTGTGTACGTACAACAAGGAGTGCTTCATATTGTAGAGCTGCTCCAATGTCTCGAAGACCGGAATTTTATCCCGCCGGCTTCTGTACTAGCCACAGCACGCACTGTTATGGGAGGTTCGCAACCAGCCGAAGTAGCATTGAAACATGTAGCTCCAGCACTGCAAACGTTGGCACATTTATCTCGAGACGTGGGACGTCGAGGTTTGCAACGTGAATGGTTTAAACTCCCAGCACTTGGCTACTCCATGCCTCAAGTTGCTCGACTTGAACAATTTGCACCTGAAGGTCAGATGCAGCGTAGTCCGTTTGGATGTGGTGATGAATTCGAGACAAAGCAAGAAGCGAGTACTTCCGGATCAAAAGAAGTGAAGTGGCAAGAGGATGAAATGGATGAAGAGCAAGAGGATGCCACCGTCATGCGAAGCGCAATTAAAAAGCAAGAGAAGGAGACACTACGCCAAGCTGAAGTGATTCTGCGTCAAGCAAATGAGGCCAAAAAGCTACTACAAACACAACATGTACAACAAAGGAGACCTTCGTTGACGAGATATCAACAATCTGACACAGAGATCGTTGCCGCGCATTTCCGTGAGCAGCGACGACTTGAGAAACAGGAGCATCGCTATATGAATGGAAATGTGCAACCTGTAGGTCAACGTCGAAGCACGAGTTTCAATAGCGTTAATGTACTACTAGCAACTCAAAGCCCAAAGCGAAAACAGCCCGAGTGATTGATAAAATATTTAAGAAGCAAGTCTATCATCCTCGAAAGCATGCGCGCATGAAGCGGTTGTAGTCCACGAGACCATCGTCACTGTCAAAAGCACGTAGTACAGCTAGAAAGCTCGTATCTGTAAGAGATAGTGAATACCAGTCGAGTAGCTGACGGAAATGTGCAGCACTCACGTGACCCGAGTTGCTCTTGTCCAAAGTCTTGAGTGATGCGTACACTTCTTTCCACTTGGCTTGAACGCCATGACGCAGGTCTTCTGGGACGTTCCCATTGTCGTTTGTTTTCGTCTTGATGGGGGATGTTATAAGCGACAGACTTGGGAGTAAATCACCAGCTCCTGCACCATTGCTACCAGAAGACCCGAGATCACTAAGAGCACTAGTGAGCTGACGCAACATTGCGTGGTAGTTGAGACGTCCATTTTGTTCAACATCGTACTTGAGTTGAAGACGGACAATTTCTTCCTGGTCGAGGTCGATGCCTAACTCACTGAGCACCTTCCGTAGAGACCCAGCAGTAACACTTCCTCGTCGTTCAGTATCAAGAGCCTGGAGTTTACGTGTGAGCAGCTTCCACGCAGTTTTTCCTTGAGCTTGGAGAGCTTTCTCAAGTTTGTGCTCGACTGCACCTGCACCTCCTGTTGCGCCGATACCAGCATTGATAGCTGCTCGAGGATTTTCAACAGCGTGATTAACAGCTTGGGCAGTTAGAACGTGACCTGCACGACTAGTAAGTTGTCGCGAAGCCACAATACCAGCTTGTGAACGGCGTACAGGACGAGGACTAATACCCACAGCGCTGTAGTAGGAACAGTGACTAGACAAGTCACTCATTAATGAATCCTTGCCCACTTTGTCGGGATCTCGTCCTCCCAGTGCATGTAACAACTGCAGATACTTCACTTGTCCTGTTGATCGCTCCCCTCGTGCATCTTCTTCTTCATAGAAACTCAAGAGATCGTGCGTCACTGCATCATCTCGCAAATTAATTCCCAGTCGCTCAAACGCACGCCGTAGTTCCGGGTACGTTAACAGACCAGAGTTACTAGGGTCCATGTTTGCCATGAGTTTGTAGACAGCTTTTTGCTGTGAGCGTGAGAACGTCATAAGATGTCGTATTGCCGTACGCGCTTCGTGGACATCGAGTGCTTTATCTTTCATCAATTCCACGTTAAAAGCATCTCGCTCTTCATCTTCATCGTCTTCTTGAATCACAAGAGCTTGAGCTTGGAGACCAACTTTACCGTCCATGTCCAACACGAAACCACGGTAGTAGAACTGTCCTCCGCGCGCAATGTATCGAGCAAAAAGCTTTGCGGTCGCTCGAGTTTCACGCCATTTGCAACTCAACTTCGCACACAAGCGTGTGAATGTAGGCAAAGTTACAAAACCTCGTTTGTCCAAGTCCTCAGCTACCAGCATTTCCTCCAATTCACTGATATTCGCCCGAAAGAATTGTCGAAGCTGTTCCAGCTCGTTGGATATGTTCAATTCAGTGTCTACTGTTGAAGGTCCTCCAGGTGCAGTACCTGGTACTCTACTTACACGAGTATTAAAGTCTTCTGGATCATTCGAATCGATCGCTTCGAGTCCTGGATCGTCATAATCAGTGAGGAATGAAGCGTATCGGATCAATGGTGCATCGGTAGCGATACTGCGATCCTCGTAGAAGTAGCAGAGGAATGCAACTTGAGCCTCCGTCAATGATAAAGCTTCACGCACTGCTAAAGCAAATGCTGGGGTAGATACACGACCTTGACGACGGGGATCACATGAAGCTAGGCGATCTTGTAAAGCTCGCCATTGCACTGCACCAAGACGTGCTCGTGCTACTCGAACACTCCAGACAAGCACAAGAGACTCGGTAGGTGCTGTAGCCTGTTGACTATGTTGTCGACCTACTGCAATAGCACCCCGCGCACCTTCACCTTGTAATGGTGGAGCAAAAAAACTCTCAGTATCAGCTACTCGTGGTCTGTAGCTTTTAACTAACGCTCTGTAGCCCATGAGCTGATGAGCATGAGACCCACAAGCTCGAAAGAGAGAACCAAAATGACGAGACGGTAAGGGACCAAGGTGTTTGCTCAGCACACGAAGCAGTTCGGCAGCTGGTACTAGCCCACCTTTGCGCGGATCACTGAGTTCGAGTTCCACGTGAATGGCTCTCCAACTTGCATCCGATAAACGTGAAAATGCTTCTTTGAGTTCATTTCCAGGGGAAGATAAAGCCACGCGATTCTTGTAAGCCCCTTGAACCTCTTTACTTCCCGGGAAGACAAGCGAACTATTTTCCTGCAAACTGCGCTTCATAGCTGCCGTGCCCCGAGTATTTGCTATTTCGCCAAATGTTGCCACAAACTTGAAGTAGTCAACGCTACCGGACGAATCATCTAAAGCCGCGTAAAGCACTGTAGCAATCTCTTCTTCGGATTCAACCAAACAGAGATTTCGCAATGCTTGCGTGAAGACCAAACTAGGAACGGAGCCTGAATTCGATGGATCGAGGCTGCCGAAAGCGTTTAGGATTTCACCACTGCGAGTTTTCAGCTTCTCACCAACCACAATGCGAAGTTGTTCTAACAGCACGGGGTCTTTGCCCATTTCAAACGATGAGGTTGAAGCCTTGGAGCTTTTCTTGGTTGTTGCCTGACCTCCTAATAAACTTGTCACTCCAGGAGACTGTAGTGTCTTGTTTGCTGCCGTGATGTTGTTGGCCCCCGTACCAATTGCCACTTCAGCGATAGGTTTGCCAGCAGGACGGTCAAATACCAGCGAGTTACCTACATTGTTTGTATCTCCATGCTGAAAACTGCTGCCAAACTGAGTGAGAAATTCGTGATAGTCGATATTCGTGCCATCTTGTGAAAGCTCGTCAAGAGCTGCCGGCGACAACGCAGGGATCTGAAGACCTGTTAACACACGAGCAAACGTAGATTTTGGCAATTTTCCTGTGCCCCCAGCACCAATTTCTGCAGCTCGACAAGCTTCTCGGACTGCGTTCCACGAAATCCGCAGATTGGCCCCTAACAGTGTCCGGATTTCACCTACAAGTAGCGTGTGACGCGTACTCAACCTCGATAGGTGCTCTGCAAGTCGAGATTTCTTGACAAGGGCTCGACTTGCAGCACCGGCGACAAGACCACTACTTTCATTGGGGTAACCAGTATCTGGAGCGCCAGTTGTAGGACCTCGTAGTGAACGTGCAAGTTCATCCACGAAGTCGACATAACTAAGTCCTCGATCGTTGTTTTCCTCAAATTCATGTCGAAGTGCCTGAGCTTCTGAGCGGGTGATGACAATACCACGAGCAGCAAACACATCACCCAAATGAGTAAGTGACAAGGTTTCACGAGCTGTTGCTAGTTGAAAGTTGCTTCCGAGATTGCGAATATCACCACTCAAGATCAGCGGCTTCTTCCGTAGTGACGGTGGAATTGGTGACGAAAGACTTTCAGCCGGTCGTATCACTGCTTGAGCTTTGGTATCTGGGGAAAACGTAGCTCCAGGTACCAATTTGATGGGGGAAGCACAAAGTGTGTAAGTCCGACCACCACGTGCTGCTACCACTGCTTTCACAGGGCGAGGTGTCACCGACGGTGCCAAGTTGCTCTGCATATTCCACCAAAACGACCGAACTCAAGTGAAATTGGTGACTAGGTAGAATCAAAATGCAGAGGAGATGAAGACGACAAGACCAGGAATACCACGAGAAACGCATGCACATGTTGTGAGGTGTTCATGAAAGCATTCGCTATTCTTGGGGAATTTCTTGTAATTGCTCATGTAGTTTTAGTTTTTGATCTCTGGTTGCATTGGTCTATCGACTGT
>PCFV01000661.1:0-17940 GCA_002812785.1 Phytophthora litchii | reverse complement strand
TCGGTATTCACGCAGATTACTGTACTATGCAATTTTTTTCACAGGCTTTGATGCGTTCAACTTGTCACTCACGAACGCGTGGTGGAGAAACTATCTGTCAGATGTGAAATTCTGGCGAAAATGTTTTTGCGCTTGTGAAAGGGACATCAGAGCGAAATATTCATGGAAGAAGCTCTATGTTCAGTCAAGATCAACGTTGCTTAAGGCTGGGGCAGCTAAGAATGACAAGGACTTGGTTGACTCGGTTTCATATCTCTCATACTGTGGAGACCAACCCAGATGGACGCATTTCCAGTTAACTCACGTTGGTGGGAAGAGCTTCAGCTTCGATCTGTGGTTCAGTTTGTTGCCATCTTCAGATGGAGATATTTTTGGTGGTATTATCTACGGAATACAATCCTTCAGCCGTAAAAGCTGTGAAACCCCCCATTACCATGTTGGTGGTATTATCTACGGAATACAATCTTCCAGCCGTAAAAGCTGTGAAAACCCCCATTACCATAACCAATACGTCACGGTAAACACTTCAGGTGATCTGTATTGTTCCGTGTTACCCACCAAATCCGTCATAGCAAACTCCCTGGAACCCAATCGGTGGTATCACGTTGCACTGACCTACGACCACGTAGCCCAGCACCAACAAGTTTACTTCAATGGTGTCAACATGGAATCAAAATATGGTGCTTGGCGTTACACTTGGCACTACATGATGTATGGACAAGTTGGAGTGCTGCAGACGTCCCAAACTGCCCTCGTCAAGAATACCGTGGGTGGTACGGCTTTCACGGAGTTATCGACAAGTTTCGTGCGTGGAATGGAGTCGTGTCCCAAGAGGATATCACAAAACTTGCGCGTGGTGAAGTGGCCGCGAAGGAAAACCTTCGAGCATCGCTGCAGTCGCATGGGATTGAGACTGCGATATCCGTAAAGTGCACCCGACCAACGGAAGCGACTAGAATGCAGCTGATCACGTAGATTGTTAATACCGAATGCGGTAGTCAGCATTCAAGTACTTGTCTCGAGTGGCACCAGCATTGCGTTCTCAGCTCCAGTCGCTTATTGACGGGTCTGTTTTTCATGAGACTACCAAACATCTTCGTTCTCATCTTACCCAGTCGTAGTTGTCAACAGTTGCATGTTTAAACGAGGGTAGTAGCTCGTCGTGGAATTCACTTCTTAGGTCGGAGTCGAAGTACTGGTTGCGATAGGCGACAGCCATGCAGCTGCAAAGCTCATTGTATGAATGGATCTCCAAAAACCATTCTTGGTGTTTAGTATTTCGAAATGAAAGGCACTTGTTCGCTTCCGCCACAGCCAAACATAATCAATCACAGTAAAGATCGAAATATGTTGGCCCGCCCACTTAGTTGTTTTGCGTCCTATGTCAACCTTCACGACGAGGATAACATACGAGTCTTGATTGTAACATTCCTCGGTTTGAAAAATGTGTTTATTCACTGTTATCAACAAGAGAGAAGCGTGAAACGATATGTGTTCTTCTTCTACAGTCGTTTGATTCCGTTTCTACCCAAGTTTTGCCCCAAGGGGATTCCACCGTTCACATTGTCTGCGTAGAACTTCTTGTAGCGCTCGAACTTGAGAAATTGTGGAGTTTTAACTCCCGTAGCTTCGATAAGACCAAATTTTACCTGATGCGCTTTCTCCTTTGGAGGAAACAGTTTTGATAGATCTAAGCCGTCAAAGTAGTGACTGGGTTGCACTCCTGCCGTGTAAATTTCGTCAAAAGAAGCACTTTTCTTGATCAACGCAGCAACTTCTCGTCTCTTCAACCACTACCAGACATGTTGTTGGATGAACCACGCAGCAGTGGATAGTGTACTGGGATTTCCTGCAGCTCTCTCTTCGTCTCCATCGGCGCTTCTTAAGAACCGCTTGGTCGGAATAAAATTGCTCGCGGGGAATGCGTCGGTGTGCTCAATTTTCGAGTGCTTGGGCTTGCTTGAAGTTGCTACACCGCAACAGATGACGAGAATGGCGATTGTTATCAGTAGCAGCAAGTTAAAGCGCATGGTGGCGGGAGGAGGATTGGCTATGTAGGTAGCGAGCGGGTGTCTTGGGCGAGGTGAAATGAAGAATGAATTGATGTGGTCAAGATATTTGTGAAAGCGTTAATGATCCCTTTGACAAGCTTGCATTCGCTCATAGATCCAGACAAGAAGGGCCGCTATCAATACACAGTATGTTCCAGTGCTAGTTACACTGTAGCATACTAGTGGTAGCATATCCCAGGATCATCGGCTTTAGAGCACAGCTCGCTGATCGCGGCTGTTGCTGATCAGATATGAGGTTCAATTAACAGTTTGTTCAGTTAGTATGCTTCGAACTTGTTTTTGTCTGGATTTTCGGGAAGAACTACAGGTATTAGTTCATGTAGCATGGCGCTTCGTGAGTATTTCTTGTGCGCATCCTCACTATTTCAAATTCATGATCATATACATATTCATGAATGCTGCATCATGAACATTACTTTTATCTTCCATTCCTGCCAAGCTAAGTTCGTTCGTATATATTGCTGTACTGGTACTGCTTCACTAAAGTTATGACTTGCAGTATCCAAGACCAATAATTACTCATCTATCATGCATAGGAACGGAAACTCATTCCGAAATGAATTGTTTTTCAGGCAATCTTGTCTAATGTGTTCGAATTTTGCTTCAACCCAAAAATTTTACCTGTTACTCAGGAGTATAAAACATATAGGGGTACGTTCTACTGGTAGTTTGCCTGGATGTCCCAAACTTAGGAAACTAATCTCCAGGAAGTTGTATTGCACTTACGTAAATTCAAATATATATTTGTAAGGATGATGGTAGCCAAGTGATTACTAAATTCGGTACCTGTAATCACAAGAAGCGTGAAACTCTATGACATGACGTAATGGCAGGCAACGACCAGGTCGACTGAAGTGTCTTCCTACTGGTCACGCGATCCTGGATGACAAAATGCTCGTTCTCAGTTCTGCCCAAGGATTCCAGTTGCAGTTTTCTGCATCTACAGATTGTGTGCTATGAAAGGTGGATTCGAACTCTTTTGTAAAAGGTTGGTTATTTGCGATATAAGTATTAAATGATATCGATGTGGAATCCGAATACCTGAGCTTGGCAACAACTTGTTACCACTTCTTGCGATGTTCAACTCAAATGTATGTTACTACCCTAACAACATACTTTTACAGAGCGCAACGACCTTTGCAAACTCTACTTCCTAATCTTTGTAGAGTAGTCAGCCAGCACCCTACAACTTGCTTCGAGTGAGTTGTGAAAACAAACGCTAAACGGTGCAAACTTTAAATCAACTTAAAGAAGAGATATAGCAAACTCACGAATTGAATGTTTAAAAACTTCAGGAAACGAGTATTGCTTTCCCCCTACATTTAGGCTAGTTTGACCACTACCTTGCCAATATTCTTGCGCTCGTACATGTAGTCGATAGCATCAGCGATGCTTTCCAGGCCCTCGAACTTGATAGGGTCAATTCCAGGGACGAGCTTCTTTTCTTCAATCAACTTCAGCAGTCGCTGCATATGCGGGTGAAAATGTTCACGATAATGGCCAGATATGAATCCTCGCAGCGACGCCGACTTGAACAACAGCATGGGTACCAAATCACTCGCTGTGAAGTTGTCCTTGGCACCATGGTAGCCCGAAATGTGTCCAAAAGCAATGATACGGCCCTTAACCGCCACATTCTCCACCATTGACCGGAACAAGTCACCACCGACCGTCTCGAACACTAGATCGATGCCATTGGGATACTCTTTCTTCAGTACTTCGCCCACATTCTCCGTATTGTAATTGATCACTCGGTCGCATCCAATCGACTTCAAATGTGCCGCCTTGGAATCTGAACTCGTCGTGCCAATCACGTGGTTACCCGCCAATTTGGCAAGTTGCACCACAAATTGGCCCGTTCCTCCAGCCGCAGCAGTGACTAACACCGTCTCGTTCGACTTCATTTCGCCCACCTGCTCCAATGCAATAGACGCCGAGCTTCCACTCACAATCAACGGAAGTGCGTCAGGTGTCGGGGCCGGCACCTTCACCACCATTCCCATTTCCACTTCATTGTACTCTGCAAAAGCTCCCAATTCTACAATATTCACACGAGGTTAGTCCTAACTTTATCAAAATGTACTTGAACTCTCCATACTTCGATAGGCGATGGCGTCCCCCACTTTAACGTCAGCTACACCCTCTCCCACTGCCAAAACGACACCCACAGCATCCAATCCACACCCAAAGGGGGGCGGTAAAGGTCCTGTATAAGTGCCGTTCGTGACGTTAACGTCGGTAGCGTTAATGCCGACGTAATAGTTCTTCACCACGACCGAATTGGCGTGAACTGTCGGCAATTCGGACTCTTCCACGATGTGCGTGGCAGATCGAAAGTTGGTGGACTTGGTGTGCACTTCCAGACGCTTGTAACTTGGCATGGCGCACGAATCGACTTGAGCTCTTGGACGCAAATCTGACAATGGATCGAATTGATTCAACTGTTGAATTCATATCAGTGTACCGAACGACTGGTACAGTGTGTCGCATGAATACGTCAACGAAATGAACAGTAAACAATCCCGATGCGTGATCATTTGAAATACACCTCATCAATGGGTAATGTCCAGCGCACATGTTCGACTAGTGTCCAAACACTCGAGAATGCTGGCGCCTGATCGTCAGTCATTGGACGACCAGACGCACAGCTTCACCCAGATCCAACGATATAAGGATATATATGTATCGAGAAAACGTGCGCCTTATCAAAGAATGTTCGAAGTCGACTATGGAGTGCAGTTGTTAGACGATGCAAAAGCATTTAAAGTGGATTGGAAATGGATCTAGTGGTCCTATGATCCATATGCAGCACGGTGTTATGACAAGTGTCATTCGCATGGCAGGTTTTAGCTGAGACGATATGGTAGATTCTACTCAAAAGTATTGAGACTCTGACAGCTAGCAAATCAAGGCTTGAAGATATTTGTTTACGATGGAAAAATTGTAAGGCAACGATTTTATTGCCAATTTGGATTCCAACTTTTCAGTTTCTATAAACCATTAGTTGGCGGGATTCGTTAGCTCCCGCTAGTATTAAATAAGAGAAGACACAGTAGACTACGAAATTGCTGATCCCACAAAGTATGAAAGACTTTATTAGAAAGAGAAGTCAACTTCGTGTAACTACAGCCTAAAAGACTGTTCCGTCACTCTTGATTTTAATGGGAGGGCCGCCATCGGCACGTTTCTCCTTCGCAATAACACGTCCAGCTTTCCAACTTCCTCCTTCCAGCATCTGTAGGAATATTCACAAAATCATGACTTTTGAGCAACAAGACAAACTACAACATTGAACAGTACCTTGACGAGTGGAAAAAAGTCCGCAGTGAAATTGAGACGTTCGAGAATCACCTCGTGCAAGTTGTCCAATATCGCAACAGTAAGCGCCCGCCACTCGATGATCATTTCCGTACTTGGATCGAACTCGTCGGTCAATATATTAGGTAACTTTGGAATCAGTACACCAAAGTCGACCAACAGTCCCCCGTTTCGATACTCCGGCAGTCCTGATACACATGAATCAGTATATACCAAATGAACAGAACATTGTTGTCGTTCCTTCGTACCAGTCATCAACTTCAGATCTGTGATCTTGAACCCAGCGTCTTGAAGTGGTTCCATCAGCGAGTAGGTCAACCACTGCGACAGCTTGTGGAAGCTAACGAATTTGCCTGCTTTCTCAAGATCCGGCAAGTACCTTCAAGTACATCCACAAAATTACATCAAACTCATTGACTATACACCAAAATTCTCTTAGAAATCCACGCACGATAACTCCCACACGTCGCCCATGTTCTGTCCGTCAATTTGCGTTCGACTAGCTGGCCAAATGTCCTGTAGCCCATACAACACCACTTTCCACAGATCCGTAATGGACACTTCTCCACTCGCATTCTGGTGCTTCGTGAGGTAGTCCACCATGTTACCCGGTCGAATCGATCCGTCCGCTCCAGTAAAAAACTCCGGGTAATTGGTAATACTCTTGCCCAGTCGCTATCAAACATCTCTATCAGTGTCATCCCAACTCTGCAAAACCAACATCAATTACCTTCAACAGTTCCGTTCTACCAGCACAACCCACCAACGGGTTCTCCTCACTCTACAATAAAAACACAAAATTAACTAAAATCCCACTAACAACCAACTACAACCCCTACCACTTGAAAAGCTTTAGCAATTGCGTCATCAGCCAAATTGCTCAGAGCTTTTGCATCCACTCGATGTGGATCTTTAGGGTCATTCGAAAAGGTTCCGTCTAGGAACATGTGGAAACTGGCGATCCCCAGGCCTTCACTGCGACTGTAAAAGTCTTCAGTCTCTGGCTCTTTGTACTTCCACGTTGGTCCCGCGCCTGCATCAAGCAAGACGCTGACGAGCGCCAAGTCCAAGAGACGTCGAACCTTCTCCAACTTGTCGCATTGCCAAGTTGACGTCATCCTCTCGATGCGATGCGGATTTCCAGTCTCAAAGTGGCGCCAACGCGAGTGGAACGGGACATTTGCCTCGTTCGGCGTCGGATACGACTGGCGAATCACGTTGATGACGTAGTCCGCTAAGGCTGGGATCTTCGCTTCGACCACCGAGAAGTGGGGAAGTTTGTCCTCTCGACCTAACGCTAAGACGCGGTGGCAGCCCTCGCGGATGGAGGGAAGAGAGCGCAGATACGTCACTTGATCCGACATGGCGAGATCAAGGGGAATTCAAGAGTGAATGCGTCTGTTCGCATTCAACATGATCTGATTCGATGATTCGATTAAGTACGCATGCAACAAAAAAGATCGCATATAGAGATTAGTAAGCGGGGAAGCTCACTTCAAGTCTGATGAACAGCATAGCTGTAGCCATTCGATTGAGTAGGTTAAATTTGTAGCCATTTTGGAGAAAAGGCAACTATTCGTTATTTTGAACACAACATCAGATTTCTGTGGCAACGAATCAGTCTACTTTGTTGGCATCGGAAACAACAATCCAGAGGTGGTTGAATGGTACAAGAGCCACTACGGTAGTCCGCGTAAGCGGTAGAAAAAAATTGGAGCATTTTGTCTGCCACTATCGAAAAAAATGACGAGTCAACTCGAGTACAATGAAATGAGTGCACTGATTTCAACAAATCTGCCATTGAGTAACTTCGTAGAGATCCATGCCATAACAGTAATGCCTACGTTGACCGGGATCGTGGTAGACCGTTAACCTCTGTGACTGCACCCTGTGAATTTTAGTCAACGTGCTCATGCATCACGTATAGTATCGTTTTAATGTTATAGCGCCGACCATACAGCAAACTCCCAGTGTGTGCTTCTACGCCCGGCGAAGGGATAGTTGTTTCGAGAAGTATGGATTTTAGTTGCTGGTGTACAATGTGTTAGCGGTAACAGCAAAGAATCAAGGTACTGGATCGTAAAAGTGCAGCAGTGCATGTATTCAACAACAAGTCCGCATGATTGCTATGTTTTCAATGTCAATCTGACCTCGACTGTGCAGCTGTGCAGTTCATTGTCGTACTCTGTACTCAGATTTAATTTGTATTCCCGAGACTAAACCTGAGCTGCTTCACATATGAAGCTGATCCGCACAGCTAGCACTGAGGTATTTAGATCACTTGTAAAATTTCTCCGAGTTGGTCAAGCTCAACTGTAGCACTAAGGACGATGTTTGGAAGATTTCGGGGAGCGACCACGCCAGAAAGGAACTCGTATTTGAGCTCTGTCAAGTTTTCTCACCACGATTCCTATGGAGAAATGGTGTATTCACCCAATGGTTCTGGAGACAGAGACGATCTCAGCAATGGCGGGGCGTTGCGAGACGGAGGAACTCGTAGTATTTTCTCGGCCGAATCGTTTGGCTTGCTTGCGCAGTATGCTACCGTAGGACTCATGATGGGAGCGCTACCTAGCTCAATTACGCCATTCTTGGGATACTATCTGAACATGGAAGGTCAAGCCACTACCTCAGCCCGTGCATTACTCGGTATCCCATGGTCTGTCAAGGTTTTCATTGGAATAACTTCAGACTGCTTTCCGATCTGCGGATTTCGCCGTCGGCCGTTCATGATCATCGGTTGGCTATTGTGCGCTATTTGTCTCGTTGCGATGGCAACATTTCCACTCGATAAGCCTTACTTTCCAGAACCTTCGTGGCGATTATTGAAACCTAGTGAGTACTCTGTTGAGGAGATTGCTGCAATTAACTATCAGGCCCCCTCCAGTGGCGGCAAGTACATCGTATTCATGATGTTGGCCACACTCGGCTACATTATTGCCGACGTTGCAGCGGATGGTGTTGTCGTCGAGTATGCCCAACGCGAGCCTATAGCGATACGAGGACGGACACAGACCACAATCTACACTGTACGAACCATATTCAACATTTTTGGAAGTATTCTGGTGGGTTTCGGACTCAGTTCGCCACCCTACGGTGGAGATTTCGACTTCGGTATCAGTTTTCCGTTGTGTTCAACTATCTTGGCGGTGTGCTGTGTGCCTGTCATCCCAATTACTTGGTACTTTGTGTCTGAGAAACCGGTAGGTACTCCGGACCTGCGCAAGTACGTGAATAATCTATGGGGAACACTGCAAAATCGCGCAGTTTATCAAGTCATTGCGTACAGCTTCTTTTCGGGTGTTTTTGGCGGTATCAGCTATGTGGCTTCGGACCCGGTCACGATGTACTGGGCTCGAGCAACAAGTTTCAACATTTCAGTTTCTCAAATGATCGGCTCGGTGGTGACTGCACTCACGTTAGCACTGATGGGCCGCTACGGACTTGACTGGGACTGGCGCTACGTTATAATCATCACTACATTGGCTGTGATAGCAGTTGATTCAGCATGCACAATGCTCACAACATGGGATATCATTCGCAACCAGTGGTTCTGGCTAGGCTTGCCAATTGTGGAGACCATCCCTTCGAGTGTGAACTTCATCGTCTCAAGTTTTGTAGTCGTCGAATTGGCTGAAAAGGGCAATGAAGCCGCCATCTACGGTCTGTTGACGACAGTCGGCAATCTCAGCAATCCATTCTCCGCCACGCTCACCAAGACCATCAATGAACCGTTTGCCGTTAGCAACCGCGACATCCTAAACGATTCCTACACCACGCGTCGTGATGTCACAGTCATTGTGCTCATTTCGTACGCATCCAAACTACTTTCCCTTTTGTTCCTCGTCCTTCTACCGAGACAGAAGGCCCAAACTCAAGTACTCAAGAGCTGTGGTCACCGCAGCAAGTTACTCGGCGGTCTCACCATCGCGTACCTCGTGTTCGCGTTAACCTGGTCGCTTCTTGTTAACTTGCTTGGCATTTTCGAGAGCACGAGGTGCCTGAAAATAGTAGGCGGGTGCTAGGCATCGATCATTCTCGTTACTGTAGATCTAACAGAAGCTAACTGTTTCTAGCTATCTCGGTTGTGGACTCACTGCAATCCGAGTTAAAGAAGTAACATCGCTTTCCGCTTTGATGTCCATGGAGGTTCTTAATCTCAGACATTCGTCGTTGAGCTTCCGTAGCTCGACCACGCAATTAACTCGGTTCCTGTCACCAATGTCTTGACAATATGGTATGACGTTCCTAACCTAATTACTGATGGTCATCATTAACCGATCAACCAAGGAGACCTTTTGATGAACGAGTCCATGGCAATTGAATGATTTTCGTCCAGCGCGATACTCCAAAGTGCGGATTACGGCCGTCGTGAGCAAGCAACATTGTCGTCGTCGTGCTTACAAAAATGGTTTGAAAGTGTTGAAAGTCGTCGCAAAGGCATGCACTTGACTTGCCGTATGTGTATTCCATTGTCTCGCTGGTAACCGACCCACTGATAAAGTGTATGATGTATATAGCAAACATGCCAGCATCATGAAGGAGTTGTGATTGAGGATCGCTGCCCCTGAAGATGTTCATAGGTAGAAGTACAAAACTACGTGAAGAGAACACTTGAACCAAAATATTAAACAAGGTAGAGAAGAGAGCGTCATGGGGCATCACACACGACGCTCAATGTTGCATTTGAGTAATACTTCCTGAATAAGCATGATAGCAGCAATTTAAAACCAGCAACTCTGCTTGGCTGTCGATTAGACGAAAACTTCAGAAGTGAAGTTGCTGGTGTAACACGACCAGTTGACGGGGCCAGTGGCACCTCGTCAACAGACCAGACCTCAACATGATCAGCAACAAATCGCACGTACGGCCACCAGACTCCGAGTACAAGTTGTACCATAACCCGTAATACGAACCATTGTCCGGCGTAAAACCATTCTTGTCTACCGGCGCTTTCGCTTTTCGACATGTCGCTCCTGGGATTTTGTTTTGTAGCAAAGTACAACCACAGAGACGGGGGACTGGAGCGGATGGCAAGGTATCTCCGTGACGGAGTCCGTCAGCACATTGCTTCATTCTTCATTTAACCTGCTTAAGCAAAAGCAAGTTAAGATGCCCCCGCAAACTGTCATCGACGAGATGTACTCGGAAGTTTCCACACCACACAGTGCGGTCCAAACTACCTACGACAAGGCTAACAAGGAAGCTGAGCGCAACATCAAGCCCAACTTGATCCTGTACACCAGCGTACTCGTCGCTCTGCTCCAGCCGTTCCAAAGTGGCTGGTCCACCTCGCAGACAAACCTCACCCAGTACAATGATACCGACCAGTGCAATGCCCGTCCTGTGGTGGAGGGTACTTGCCTCATGTTCCCGGGCCATTCCAAACTGGAGTGGACGTTCGCCGTGAACGCGTGGATTTTCGGAGGCATGATCGGCTCTCTCACTTTAGCGATTTATGGGGTCGCAAGAAACTCTTGTTCGTGAACTGCGCCTTCATCATCGTAGGTGCAGTAATTCAGGCTGCTGTGTCTAACATTTGGGCGTTCGCTGTCGGACGTGTTGTGTCCGGTATCGCGTCAGGTGTCGCGACGGGTACTTTGGGTTTCTACATCAACGAATTGTCGCCACCGCACCTCCGCAACATTCTAGGTCTGGGTCTGCAGATTTCCGTGACCATGGGCATCGTACTACCTGCAATTGCATTCTTCTTCGCCAACACTAGCAGCGGTTGGCGTTACCTTGCAGGTTTCCCAATCGTTTTGGCTGCGCTGTTCCTGGTGATGGCCCCCAATATGTGCGTCGAAAGTCCTGCTTGGTTGCTCATGAAAAACCGTCGCGCGGATGCCAAGGCAGTCATCGCCCAACTGTATGGTGAAGAGAACGTGCAGACAGCTTTGAGCTGGTTGGAGTCTTCCAACAAGACCAACCAATCTGAAATCGGTGAAGCCAACATCGAGCCCGAAGTGAAAGAGTCTCTGTTCTCGCCTCGTTACCACATGCAGCTAGCGGCTGCCATCTTACTGTCGTGTGCACAGCAGCTATCGGGTATTAACGCCGTTTTCTACTACTCTAGCAGTATTTTCGCTGACGCTGGAATCTCGGATTCGCGCATCGGAACGCTAATCATCGACTTCATCAACATTTTCCCTGGCTTTTCCGCTGGTGCTTTAGCCATCCGCTTTGGCAATCGCCAAATGATTCTGTGGGGAATTGCGAGTATGTGCATCATGGCTGTGTGTATGACCATCGCCTTCCTTGTGGACGTGTCGGCACTGTCGATTGTCTTCACAGCCTTGTACGTCATCGCTTTTGGTGCGACGCTGGGTCCACTCGTTTGGGTTGTTACTGCTGATCTGTTCCCGGACTCGATCCGTGCTAGTAATAAATCGAGGTTTCCAGCACGAACTAAGCGGTCTACAAAATTTTCAGGTAATGCCTTATCAAGGTTTTCGTGCAACCACTTCACAACATACAAGTTATTTGCTTTCATTGCGTTTGAAGTGCATCTCGGTTGGTATGCAACCACTTCAAAACGTTCAAGCACCTGCAAAATCCACAGCACTGTTGACGGCACGCACCCGATTACCAAATCACAAACCCGGCACTTGAAATCCATACAAATTCCGTGTCAACAAACCCGGGTATGGCATCTCAACCCGTTCGTCTCTTTTTTAGTCTCAATATTTGTTTCATCAACAATTTTTCACTTTGTGTTCCCCACATCACTGACGTCATTCAGATATCGGAGACCAAGAGCTCAAGTCAAGTCCAGTATTGCAATAACCACGATGCCATCGTTCAAGACCGTCCAAGTTCACACCAAGTCCAAGGATTTCCGTGCTGCCACCAAAATTATCGACGTTTCTGAAGTCCCCACTCCTGCAACTGGCAACGTCGTGGTGAAAAACCATTTTTTGGGCATCAATGCCACGGACATCAACATCACGGCTGGTGCCTACACTGGAGCACTTCCCCCTCCATTCGGTTGCGGTCTAGAAGCTGCTGGTATCGTGTTTTCCATTGGAGAAGGTGTCACCAATGTGAAAGTCGGTGATGCAGTCGCCTACCAGAAGTTCGGAGCTTTCGGCGAGTACGTGGAGGTGCCTTCTGCCAATTTGATCAAGACTCCGGAGCTGTCTCCGGCTGTGTTGACCATGACAGTGGGTGGCATTTCAGCTTCAATTGCACTGGAACAGGTTGGTGAGATGAAGACCAATGAGACTGTGTTCGTGTCGGCTGCTGCTGGCGGAACTGGCCAATATGTTGTGCAACTGGCTAAACTGGCGGGCAACCACGTGATCGGAACGTGCAGCTCGGACGAGAAAGTGGAATATTTGAAGAAACTCGGTTGTGACCGTGTGATCAACTACACGAAGGAAGATGTGGACACAGTGCTGAAGAAGGAATATCCGAACGGCGTGAACCTCGTGTTCGAGACTGTCGGTGGTGACATGTTCAAAGCGGTGACCAACAACTTGGCAAAGCACGCGCGTGTGATCGTGTTCGGATACATTTCAGGCTACCATGGAGACAAGTCGGCCGAGCCGATGCTTGTAAACCAGCTGAACCCGACGCTACTGATGAAGTCGGCCAGTGTGCGTGGTTTCCTCCTACACAATCACGCCGAGTTCATTCCATCGCACATCGAACGTCTGCTGAAGTTGATGTCAGAGGGGAAGTTAAACCCCGGTGTGGACCCGACTGAGTACCGTGGTCTGGAGAGCATTCCAGCGGCTATTGACTACATGTACGCTCGCAAGAACATTGGCAAGTTGATCATCAAACTGGAGTAATTCAGAACCAACTAACTAGTACTGGAAAACAATAGTACCTCCTTCGCGTATTGTTTAACAATGTGTTATACTCCATCTATAACAATCCACTCAGTACCGAACATTCCGTTGCTTGAGGCTGCAGTTGATGAATGAAAGCAATTATATATTCGCTGCAAAATATCCGCGGATCTGGATCTGAGGCGACACCTTACCAGACCCACGGAAGACCCAGAAACTAATCTACCGGTAGCCATAAGCGACATATCGTCTGGTCATAATGAGATTATACCAAGCCAATAGTCAAACTCCAACTGAAGTGATTGTCATCAAGTTGAAGATGACGACGTGAGCTCGCTGATTACACTGGGAGATTTTTGAGTCAATAATCGATGGGTCATGATATGGTTGACCAATAAAATGCCATTTTATCTACCGCTTTCGCTTACACGGATTGCCGTAGCGGTTCTTGTACCATTCAGTCATCTCTGGATTGTCGTTTCCGATGCCAACAAGATAGACTTATCCGTTCCTACAGAAATCTGATGTTGTGTCCAAAAACTCCAGGAGTCGAATGTTGTCGTTGCGAGCGGTTTTCATAGCAAACACTGAATAGGTGGATGATTCCAATGAAAATATAGACACTTCACGATCTCTGTAAGCCTGGAAGACACTTCCCTTCAATCGGATTTCCCTTCCATCGGATCCCTATTCCAGCGCAACGCAAAATTTACGTTCAAAAATTGCATTATCTTGATATGGCCACCAGCAGCGACCGTAGGCATTGCAGTTGTGCATCCTTCACGACGATCCGCTTGGAGCCATGCTGCCATTCAAAATTCCCATTTCCAGCCGCCGCATTCATCGCCGCTTTGGTATAATACATCCCTCACGTCAGTTTGCATTCAGCCACTTGGCCACTTCAAACTGATCATTCTTTCCTGCCTTATCCATGACCGCCTTCGTACATCATTCTCGACGATTATCATGCAAAAACTTCATAATGTTGTGATGGCCCTTTGCTGTTGCCTCGTTCATCATTTCCTTTGACCAGATTCCTTTGCGACTAGAATATTACGAGGTGAGATTAATTTTGAAGTGGTCAGACAATTAAATGTAATTATTTTTTAATCAATCCCACAATTGTGTAGAACAATAGACACCAAACCTTATTCAAAATTCCATACGCTTATGTTGCACCCTCCCGCGCCCTGAACCGAGACTTCATAAAGCATAGCGTTGTGAACCAATCTCACGAGCCCAGACGACGCCGACACAAATGCCATGCCGCTGGCATGATGCCACTTCACCCGCTTTCCATTAGTGTAGTTTTTGCTATGGGCGTCTAACACGTTTGGCAGCGGCACCTGCCTGGTCTTTTTGCGATCGGTTCTTGCCGTCTATAACAGGAGTGTTACCTGCTCCGATGATTGTGTCAGCTTCCTTTCTGCACCCGGGTGCGTACGCAAACCCCTGAGACGTCATCTCCTTTAGCTCATTATCTGGCATCGCTTTCGATAGAATTCATCATTTTTGAAGTTTTCCTCAATTGCACGACGATGTTCCAGGTCACCGTCTACAAGCGTCATGGGATTCCACAAAGACTCCACAATACTTGCCAAACTCTTCGCCACGTCCTCATCTAGGAACGGGTATGTCTTGCAACCAAGTGAACGAAAACAATACGTAAACACCTTGTTCTCCTCTTGTACGTCATCACTTACTTTCGAGGCTTCCACTTGTACGCCATCGCTTGCATTCGGTGCACTCTTTTTCTTGTCTTTCTTCGCTTTCGGTCTGTTGTCTGTCAAAAGCGTCGAATAAATGAATTTGAAGTACTCGTTCTCTTGTTTAGAATTTGAATGTGCCAGAACAACTTTTTCTCGCACATTCATGTAGATGAGAATAACCTCGTAGACAGATTTCTTGCTCAGCGGGTTTTCTGTCGGCTCCTGACTCTTATCGGTCTGGTTCCCAAACACAAACCAAGGACGCAGTTTCATCGTCGCGGACTGGTAGAACCAACTGTCTTTAGGAAACCGGGTTGTTACTTGAATCAACATCAGCGACACCTTCCCCACCGCCTTCGCCTTATCGTCTGTCTCCATTTCTGACCTGTCGACTGACTTCTTCCAAAATATCGGGAGCAACAGATCGGCTCCATTCTGGTTGCGCGGGAAAATACCCGCAGCCCGACGCCCCAGCAAATACCAGAGCGTGTCCTCGTTCGGCTCCAGCTGCAACTGCACAAAGTGAGTGAACCCCATATACCAGTCCTTCCACTGCGAACGCCACGTCGTAAAAGATGGCTGTTCATCATTTGCACAGATCATCCCCTTGCGATATATCGGCATCTTATCATCTCCTAGCACTTTCAAAATGCCTCCACAGACACAAATTGGCCCGTAAGTTCGCACTCAGAGAAGGGGTTCCCCCCACCGCACACTTGTCCATCGCGAGAAGCAGTAAAATGCGAGCGACCATCTCGCTAATCCCGCCTGTGTCCAGTGCTTCGTCCTAAATCAATTTCTTGAGCTGCGGCAGAATATATCTCGATAGACCATTTTTCAACCCATACCACACTTTCATATCGCCCAACGCAAGCACAGGGTCCGACGCGTAGCTACTGAGGTGGCCCTCTTTCTCGTAGTTAATATACGCGAGAATCGCCATGAAGTCTGCGACGGCCCGAGATGCCAATTTCGACGTCGAATACGGACGCACGCCCAGTCGGCAGAGCATGGATGCAACACCAAACATGGCATGCTCGTTGTAAGTGTCCATTGCAGGAGAGTGCCCCAACAGCAGTTTATTTGCTGCGAGATTGACTACGTTGGCTACAGATGTTCATGGGAGTCCTTCCTTTGTAGCTAGCTTGGTGAAAGTGCTCCACCACATCGGACGACCCATATGCTTCAACGCCTTCCAATCCCCCTCCCCAGTTACGACTGCCTTGTACACAGCTATCTCGGCACTTATTTTCTTCTTCTTTTGATTGTCCGCTTTTGCAGCTCCTATCATTTCGTCATTCTCCTCTTTCTTCTCTTCATCACTGAATTCGTTTTGACCTCCTTGCAGTACTCCCACAAATGTGCGTCCATCGTGTGAGTCAGCACAAAAGGTGGAAAGGATGCCAATTCATTGCCTTCGAAGTCCCGAGAAGTCGGGTCGGGCGATATTGGTGGTGTCAGGTCCGAGATCTTTGAGTTCGTATCTATCAGCACCAAATAAAATGCTACCTTCCGTGCCAATATCGTCGTTTACTAAAGCGAGGGCCTGATGTCATACACGAAAATTGTTGATATTGCCTTTCTCCTCAGCAAGTAGGGTCCTCGCTTCGTCAACCACCAACACCACCATTCTTCCGTTCGGGTTCTTCATGATGTTGGCCTGCTTTTTCGGCGGCTTTGCCACTCTGTCCTCCCAGTCACTCTTAACAACTTTCGTCAATTTCTCCATTACAGAAACATCAGCTGTAGTCTCTGTGAACAGTTTGATCCACTTGGTCTGGACGTCCTCCCCATTCGCTATCGCATAGCCATATATCGCTTCCAAACGAGAAACCATCACTTCTGAGGTAGATACACCCGGAAACAACCCGTTCCGAAGGCTTTTGTCGCCTCGGGATACCCCGTCGACTTGTGCATGCGGGCGCAGGTATACAAAGCTTTCATGTTGGAGCTTGAGCTATCTTTGTTTATCTCGCCATATCTCGCCATGCGCGCGAGCTCGAATAGCATCCGACTCTTGCCGAAGCCAGAGCTCTGCAT
Organism: Phytophthora litchii; assembly: GCA_002812785.1. Taxonomy (NCBI): domain Eukaryota; phylum Oomycota; class Peronosporomycetes; order Peronosporales; family Peronosporaceae; genus Phytophthora; species Phytophthora litchii. Next base: position 1,005 of record PCFV01000661.1, on the reverse strand, counting down.
GACGGCCACATAAGGTGCCTTGTACTTCGTCGCGGTGTAAACTTCCCAGCACCGCCACAGATACTCTCAAATTTGACTTGGGCATCACCAACGTACTTGGTCTGCATGAATGCAATCTCGAGCCGTCTACGTAAGTCCTGTGGCATCTTCTCAGTGTTCTCTTTCATACCAAATTTCTTCTTGGTCTTGCTCGCCACATTTCTCGCCACTTGATAGACATCGTCACTGGATATGGGGTATGCCTGGTATATTGCTTCGATCGCTGCTGTAAGAAAAGAAATAAGATCGACAAACAACTTGTCCCTGTAAATTTTGGCTATTTTGGCTCCACCCTCACCCAACACTATCTTCGGGGTTTCCACTTGCGACTGCGAATCGACACTCATTGCTTCTGACTGCTTCGACACTTCATAGTTCACGAACTTAGCGATGTTCTTTGGGTCCGGTGCTACCTGCGTCAAGACTAAACCGGTCTGAGGTTGGTCCACCTACTGGCACCGATCTCAGCACTCTCTATCACGACGTCACTGTTGGACATTATTGGATCGACTTCCTGAGTGGGGGATGCGCAGTGGTGGAAGGAATGGAGGTTGCACGAAAGTTGCTCAAATAAAATTATCAGTTGGCAACTAGCTACGTCTTACCTCCCACAAATGACGAATTGCCCTAAGGGAATCTTGGCTACATTTTTTACCAATCATGCTCCATATTTTACCAACAAGATGGCAACAACATAAAAACCAGAAGATATGTTTATTTGATTAATTCAGCACTGAAGTTTGCGTAGTGTTTGTGCTTGCATGATATACATTACTTTCAGCATGTTTTTCATTTCGAGTGCCGACAGAAAAAGGACAAAATATTTTGTCATAGAGGTTTTCTAAGTAGACCCAAGCTATCCGTAAAAATACAAGGAATACTGCAGAGTTTTGTGTCCCGTGTGTTTTTGGCGGCAACTCCGCCCTGAAGGAGTCAACGCACATCATGAGACAGCTAAACTACGGC
>PCFV01000660.1:0-17963 GCA_002812785.1 Phytophthora litchii | reverse complement strand
CGGTATTCACGCAGATTACTGTATCGCGTTTACTTAGCTTGTTCATCCGTCTGAAGTCGTCAGTTCGTGCACTACTCACACGAAACTCGATACTCGTGCATTACTATCCCACGCGAGAAACACATCAAACACGTTTTTCGTCCTCACAACAATTACAGTAACATTGCAGTTTATGATCAAAAATCCAGCTAGACGTCGTAGGGGTATTTGGACCTTCAGCACTGCTTTCGGCTAGTCGAAGTTCATCCAATCTAGCTCACCCTCACCTTGATAAGGCTCAGATACACTTGTTATTTGGCAAATAGTGTTCAGAACGCCGTTCTACCAGCGAAATACTGTGGTAGGTGCCTTAGGCAGCACTGCTGGCAACCATTGCTACAACACCATGCATTCGGTGCCAAACGTGCTCCAGACCATGTCGCGTAAGCATACATTGACCTCGATGACTCCCAGGTGCGCAGTCCTGAACTTGGGGGTCCATGCCAATTCACTCGCGAATTTGCAGCAAACAGCACAGACGTAGGGAACAGATACAGGAATCAGGAGTAAATTAAATGGCGATTCCCAGACGAGCACTGATCATCATCGGTGTGGTGGTCGTGCTGGCCATCGTCGGTGTCATCGTCGGCGTCGTGGTCACCAAGGACTCGTCCAACTCGACCAGCACTAGCGACGGAACGTCCTCCGGCTCAACATCGTCGGGAAGTACCACGACCAGTTCAGGCGGCACAACCAAGTCCTCGTCCTCCATCAAAAAGACGAGCACGAGCAGTGGTTCGTCCACCATCACATCGGATCCGACTAGCGTCACCTACTCTTTAACAGCCTTTGCCATCGGAGATTGGGGCACTACAGTCACGCAGGACTCGTGCTGTCAATCCTCTGGTTATACATCAACGCTGAGGATGTGGTCGCCAATGTTATGAATCAACAAGCTGCCGATGCTGCAGTCGCCCCTAAGGTCGTCATTGGTCACGGTGACAACTTTTATTGGTCGGGAATCAACAGCGAAGACGGTCGTGACTCCCGTTTCACGACCACCTTCGAGGACAAATTCGATGGTGATAATATCAAGACAATTCCATGGGTGAACGTGCTAGGCAACCACGACTACGGAGGTGCCGACTACATTTGTTCGTCGGGTGACAACACTGCCAAATGCTCCGACTCGACTGAGTTGGTCACGGCTTTGAAGAACAAGTTTTCATGGCAATCAGGGTACACTAGTCCTAATGACGATCGCTGGATCCTTGAGGATCACTTTTACGTCTACACCATTGAGGACTCGGACTCGGGAGTGAGCATTGATATCTTCAACATTGACTCGAACGATGCCGACTAACACGGTGCTCAGGAAACGTGCTGTCAGTGCTACAGCTATGCTGGAGATGATGATGACACATGTGATAACATCTCCCGTGGCGATGATGCGTGCTGTGGTGGCGACACGGACATGTATGATGCCTGTGTGGCCCAACTTACGTCGTGGACTGATGATTCCCGCACCCAGTTGGCTGCTAACATTGCCAACTCGACGGCGACGTGGAAGATTGTCAACAGCCACTACAACCCGTACGCACACTATGCCGAAGCCGGCATGAAGGAGTGGTTCGACATCATCAACGGCACTGATGTTCATCTTTGGTTGAATGGATACACGCATGGTGAAAACCACGACTACTCCTCGTCTCTCGGAGTTCACTTTGTAGACAATGGTGCTGGTGGTGGTATCATTAAGCAGTCTGCTAGTGGTATTCCTACCTACGCTGAGAACTACGTTGAGAACTTGTGGGTGTACGATGGTACGGAGTACGGATTCTTCTCGCTGACTGCGTCGGAAGTGGCTGAAGCTTCAGTATCACACTGCAGACAGCTCGTGGTCTTACTCAGAAAGCTTTAACTCAACCACAGTTGGTGGTGTGGCAACTAAGCACTGCTGGTACATCCCGAACGATGGCACAGAAGGTCAGGAATGTACCTCGTCGTCGGGCTCCACGTAGATATATTGTACAGCACAAAACTTTGGAGCGAATTTTGTTTAGGTCTCACTACAACATGAAGTGGTAGGCAGGGTGTCTTGAATGAATTTGTAGCGTGTAAGCCCGCTTTCGCGCAATCCTTACGAAAGCATTGAATGCTAATTGCTTGCACCAACTTCTTCTCGGTGTGGAAGTCATAGTGACCATGGGCTCACACGAAAATTAATCTCCAGTTTGGCAGTAACACCCTCGCTGTTTTGTATCTCTACAAGTGCGCTACGATTCTCAAGTGCCTTATAGACGAACACTTGCTTCGTTTAAAGCACTAGGACAGCTTAAGGATGATCACCATAGAACACTTTGCATGATCCAAAAGGACTCCGACGGATTTCTCATTGTACTGGATATTCAGTCATCTTCTGTCTGCGCGTTCGAGACCACTTCTTGTATGAAAGGTGTCCATAACGTGCTTGGCTAGAGATTCAGTAGGAATCGTGGCCAAGTCGATATGCGTACGTGGTGATCGGCACGGAGCTCTGACTAGTACACCTTGCTTTCGTTATACCCACGGGTAATTAATGCGTGCCCGACGGATCTCTGCAAGGATAAACTCCCGCTATCCATGTGCGGGTTCGATCTCGCAAGATGAACAATGCTGCTTGCAACGAGTTTTTGTGTTCTCGATCACTCTCGAATTTGCAGCGAGTTCTCCAGACAAGATGGCGTTGCCCAGGAAGACGTGGATTATTATCGGTGTAGTGATCGTGTGCGCTGTCATCGGCGTTATTGTCGGTGTAGTGATGACGAGTGGATCGTCAAGTTCGTCCAGCACCGCCGATGGCACGGACGCTAATTCGTCCAGCTCGGGGAGTGCAGTAACGTCGAGTAGCTCCGGCGGAACCAGCAAGACCAAGAAATCAAGCAAAAGCACCAGCAGTGGATCATCTAGCATCACATCGGACCCCACGAGCGTCACTTATTCACTGGCAGCTTTCGCTATTGGAGATTGGGGCACTACCGTCTCGCAAGATTCATGCTGCACCCGTTCGTCCACGTATAATGACTACGATGTCAACGCTGAGGACGTCGTGGCCAACCTAATGGATCAACAGGCCGGGAGTGCTGACGTATCCCCAAAGGTGATCATCAGTCACGGCGACAACTTTTACTGGACAGGTATCAACAGCGACGATGGCCGTGATACTCGGTTCACGACGACGTTCGAGGAGAAATACGATGGTGACAACATTAAAACTATCCCGTGGGTAAATGTTTTGGGAAACCACGACTACGGTGGTGCTGACTATATCTGCTCCGATTCGGACGATGGTACGGCGGCGTGCTCTGATTCAGATGAGCTCGTAACCGCTTTGAAAAACAAGTTTTCATGGCAATCCACGTACACAAGTCCGAATGACGATCGCTGGATTTTAGAGGATCACTTCTACGTCTACACAATCGAGGATTCGGATTCGGGAGTGAGTATTGACATCTTCAACGTCGACTCGGGAGATGCTGATACTCACGGTGCAATGCAGACTTGCTGCCAATGCTACGGTTACGCTGGAGATGATGATGACACGTGCGATAATGTATCTCGTGGTGACGACGCGTGCTGCGGTGGTGACACTGACATGTACGACGACTGCATGGCTCAATTCACAGAGTGGAGTGATGACTCTCGCACGCAACTGGCTGCGAATATTGCCAACTCGACGGCGACGTGGAAGATCGTTAATAGTCACTACAATCCGTACGCCCATTACGCTGAATCGGGTATGCAAGAATGGTTTGATATCATCAATGACACCGATGTTCACATTTGGTTGAACGGCCACACGCACGGCGAGAATCACGACTACTCGTCGTCTCTCGGTGTCCACTTTGTCGATAACGGAGCTGGTGGTGGAATTCAGAAAGAATCTGCAAGCGGCATTCCGACGTATGCTGAGGACTATGTGGAGAATCTGTGGGCTTACACGGGAGACGAGTACGGCTTCTTCTCTTTGACCGCGTCGGAAGACTGGTTGAAGCTGCAGTACCACACGGCTGATGACTCGTGGTCCTACACGGAGAGCTTTAACTCGACTACAGTTGGTGGGGTGGCAACAAAGCACTGTTGGTACGTCCCAAACGACGGAACCTACGGCCAGGACTGCACATCTTCATCTTCATCTTCTTAGGCAAAGGATTCTAGTAATTGAGACTTGACTATTTTTGACAACCAACAGTGTTCATGGCATCCTAAACGTTCCTTACCGGGAAACGTGGCCTCGTCGTCCTCTGAGATGGCGTGCCATCTGTGACTCGCAGGATAGAGACGCGAGCGTCAGTCAACACGTAGTGGCGACGTTAGTGGCATTTGGTTCAACCAAATTGCAACTTTGACGTTGGATTCCCCGATAGGGTTTACCATGTCTGTCCCATGATATTGTGTGGAAGCACCATTCTCCATTGGAGGCTCCATTAAAGTCTTATCCACATGGCGTCACTGTGGCCGCAGACACGAAAATGACAGATGACTTGCACTGTTGGAAGAGCACGAACATCAAACCCATTCGCTTCGAACATCAAATTCATTTTATCCAATCACATTATAGTGTGACGTTTCGCGGACGAATCAGCGCACGAGAAAAGTAACCTTTTAACCCCGAAGCCGGATGGCAGAGTCAGTGTGCCGGGCGGTACAGTCGACTGGCCAGTTTAGCTCATTCGAGCTTTTGCGGAGGACCGCAGACATCGATTCCCGCACTAAACTCTATCTGGAGTACCAACAGGCATTTAACCCATCGAAATGGTGAGCAAGAAAGCCGGGATCACCGGCGTGGTGGTTATTTTAGCCGTCATCGGTGTCATTGTGGGCGTCTTGGTTGCACGCAAATCCAGCGACTCGGCCAGTGAGTCCTCGGGCACAAACACCTCCGGCTCCGGGTCCGTGAGCAGCAACAGCAGCGGAACGTCCGCCACTAAATCGTCGTCGTCGAACTCAGGCACCACGTACAAACTCAAGAACTCAACCAGCTCAGCCTCGAGCTCCGTCACCTCTGATCCAACTGATGGTGAGCTTTGACAAGTGAGACGGTACTAGTTCATGGAGACTTACGTTGATGATTTGTTTTCTTGTGGAACAGCCAAGTTCACCTTGTCTGCTTTTGCCATTGGAGACTGGGGCACTACCGTCACGCAGGACTCGTGCTGCACCCGTTCGTCCACGTACAACGACTACGATGTCAATGCAGAGGACATTGTGGCCAATCTCATGAACCAACAAGCTAGCGCTGCCTCGGCCGTTCCCAAATGCATTTTGAGTCACGGTGATAACTTCTACTGGACTGGCATTGACAGCGAGGATGGACGTGACTCTCGATTCACGACCACTTTTGAAGGCAAGTACGCTGGTGATAACATTAAGACCATCCCGTGGATCAACGTGCTGGGCAACCACGACTACGGTGGTGCCAGTTACATTTGCTCGGACGGCGACAACCCGACCGAGTGCAAGGATGCTGACGCTATCGTGTCCGCTCTTGAGAACAAGTTCTCGTGGCAGTCGACGTACACCAGTCCCAACGATGATCGTTGGATCCTCAAGGACCATTTCTACGTTTACTCAATTGAGGACAAGGACTCGGGTGTGAGCATCGATATTTTCAATGTGGACTCAGGAGACGCTAGCACACACGCTGCTCAGCAGACGTGCTGTCAATGCTATGGCTACGCTGAGGGTGACGATGACACGTGCAAGAATGTTGCTCGTGGTGACAAATTGTGCTGCGGTGGTGATGCGGACATGTATGACGCGTGCTATGCCAAGTTCACAGAGTGGAGTGACGACTCGCGCAAGCAGCTCGCAAAGGAGGTGGCAGCTTCTAAGGCGACATGGAAAATTGTCAATAGCCACTACTCGCCCTACGCTCACTACGACGAAGATGGCATGACCAAGTGGTTTAAGATCTTGAAAGACTCTGGCATCCAGCTCTGGATGAACGGCCACACTCACGGTGAGAACCACGACTACTCTGCCAGCTACAAGGTTCACTTTGTCGACAACGGTGCTGGTGGTGGTATTCAGAAGGAGTCTGCCAGTGGAATCCCGGAGTACGCGTCATCGGATATTGAGGCGGTGTGGGCGTACGGTGGTCAGGAGTACGGCTTCATGTCTGTAGAGGCATCTGAGGAATGGATGAAGCTGCAATACCACACGGCCGACGACGCGTGGTCGTTCGCGGAGAGCTTCAATTCGACGAAGATTGGTGGTGTTGCTACAAAGCACTGCTGGTACATCCCGGTTGACGGAGGCACCGGCAAGGAATGCTAAATGCTTCAACGTACATCAGCGTTTTCGAATGAATACATCATTGTGATTGAAAATCTTTTGCTGTCTGAAAGTTGTTGTACATGCTGAATGTCATTAATGAACCGGGTTGCTACAACGCTGAGAGATCGAGAGATCGAGCGATTGCTGTTCCCTCTGCACCATGGCCAAACAGATGAGAGTGGATTTTGCCAAGAGAGGAAAGTAACCCACGTCAAAACATTTCGAGCCCACGACTGCGTATTTAGTCCATATGCTGCAGTGTGGAGAGTACGACACGATGGGGCAGCGAATTTCTCCATTATCGTTGCCTCGAGAGTCAATCCAGATGTGAGGGGGTACACGCCTCGTCTAGGAAATGTCTACCATAGAAAATTGGTGTTCGAAGCAGGCACCAAAGTCTCATTTGCAGTGCAATCCCACTGACTATTAATCAAAAGAGCCGGAAGGCAAGTACAAAGGACCGGATAGGCGGTACAGTGTAGTGCTCCGTCGCGTGTGTTGATCCCCCCCGTCTCGAACTTGGTCCCCATTTGCACTTTTGCCGAGGAGGAGAGGTATTAGAGCTCCCGTCAGTAGGACAGGACAACACAGCAACAACAACACTTCGACACCAAACGAAGCGGATTTTGGTTTCAAGATGATGACCAAGAAGGCTCAGCTCGTGGGCGTCGTGCTGATCCTCGCAATCATCGGCGTTATTGTCGGTGTCATGGTGACTCGCCAATCGAGCAGCTCGGCCAGTGAATCGTCGGGAACTACTAGCTCGGGATCAGGTTCCAGTGTGAGCAGTGACAGTGACAGCTCGACTACAACCAGTTCATCCAGTGGCAAAACAGTGTCGAAGAAGAAGAAGACGACGTCAAGTTCATCAGGCTCGAGTGCCAGCTCAATTACGTCCGATCCGACTTCCGGTACGACTTGATTCCTAGTGTGAAGCCCTCGGTGAAGACTAACTCGTTATTTGGTTCATTTATCCAGCCAAGTACACACTTACGACGTTTGCTATCGGTGACTGGGGTACTACAGTCGCGCAGGACTCGTGTTGCACTCGTTCGTCCACTTACAATGACTACGATGTCAACGCTGAGGACATTGTGGCCAATCTGATGGACCAGCAGGCTAGTGCTGCGTCGGCACCCCCTAAGTGCGTCCTCAGTCACGGGTATGTCACTCACAGAGATTAACTTGATTCGCTCGGCTAGGTAAACTAACAACGGTTGTTTTCTGCTACTACAGAGACAACTTCTACTGGACGGGCATTGATAGCGAAGGTAGCCGTGACTCGCGCTTCACGACCACTTTCGAGGGCAAATATGACGGTGACAATATCAAGAATGTTCCTTGGGTGAATGTGCTGGGTAACCACGACTATGGTGGTGCTAGTTACATTTGTTCGGATGACAAAGGTCTCGCAAAGTGCTCTTCTGCCGATGAGTTGGTGAAGGCACTCTCGAACAAGTTCTCGTGGCAGTCCGACTACACGAGCCCCAACGACAACCGTTGGGTCTTGAAGGACCACTTCTACGTGTACTCGATTGAGGACAAGGACTCGGGTGTGAGCATCGATATTTTCAATGTGGATGCAGGCGATGCCAGTACCCACGGTGCTCAACAAACTTGCTGCCAGTGCTACGGTTATGCTGAAGGAAGCGACAAGAAGTGCAAGAATGTTGCTCGTGGTGACAAGTTGTGCGCTGGTGGTGATACCGAAATGTTTGATGCTTGCTTCGACAAGTTCACAGAGTGGAGTGACGACTCGCGCAAGCAGCTCGCAAAGGAGGTGGCAGCTTCTAAGGCGACATGGAAAATTGTCAATAGCCACTACTCGCCCTACGCTCACTACGACGAGGCTGGTATGAAGAAGTGGTTCGACATTCTTGAGGATTCGGGCGTTCAGCTCTGGATGAACGGCCACACTCATGGTGAAAACCACGATTACTCATCGACGTACAAGATTCACTTTGTCGACAATGGTGCTGGTGGTGGTATTCAGAAGGAGTCTGCTAGCGGTATTCCTGAGTTTGCTGCTGGTGATGTGGAAGCTCTGTGGGCATACGGTGGTCATGAGTACGGCTTCATGTCGGTAGAGGCGTCTGAGGAGTGGCTGAAGCTGCAATACCACACGGCTGACGATTCATGGTCTTTTGCTGAAAGCTTCAAGTCGACCAAGGTCGGTGGTGTGGCGACCAAGCACTGCTGGTACATTCCGTTGGACGGTGGCGATGGCAAGGAGTGTTAAGTTGGAAGGTACATCAAGACACTATGACATACTTCAGGCGGAGGCAGGTATAGTGTACTAAGTTTACATGTGATACGTGGTGCCCCGCTCAATATTTTGACTACAATGAACGTCATACTCGTTATTAAGAAAGCAGAAAGCTTGTGTCCAGGAGTCCTACTCCTCCAAATCCTTAGTTTCTGGTTGCGGAAGCCTTTTCATGACGCTGTTTTGGTGAGCTGTCGAGTATGTTATCGAGAGCTCCAAATTATTAATACAGTCTACAGCACAACTGTCTACTCTCAACAACGACACGAACGGCTTGGATTGACATTGCAACTCTTCGTAGTTGGTCTCCAAGTGTGATCTTGCCATGGAAAGTCTCGACTGAACTATCGAACACGTGAGGAGTCCTAACGTTTGGAAGTTCTCAGGAGTAACTATTCAGTGAGTCCGTGTTGTGTTGTTGGATGTGGTATGCGTGCTTGGTGTGGAGTTTGCCACGACATTCTCGCCATGTGTTGGCATTCGCGGATTAATGAACAGAGCTGCCTCGCACATTAATCGGTGCACTCAGATCCACATCAGAGACGGCACCAATGCGTGAAATTCATATTTTTTTGCAGTTCCATTTGCCTAAAATTCGCCAGCTTGGTCTTGTAGACTACACCACCAGTACAATGCAGTAGAGGTGTCCGTCATGGATGCGCGAAAACTTTCGTGCTGATCAAAAAGACTGATCGGGGGCTCTTCCTTGCAGAGTGCGACACGATTTTAGTTTTCCTCGCCATATGGCCCTCTCAACAAGAAACCTAGTATTCTTCTACAGAAAACGTAGCCATTCGCTCCAATAGAGAACCACTGCAGCTTGATATTCTTAAATCGATTCATATAACATGGTAGAGAGCTGTCAAAAATCAGATGCGGATCTTTGAATGCACGAGGTTTTTCGTCATGTAAGGTTTTTCACATTCCGTGGGTCAAAGCGGAGGCTCAGTCTTGAAATTCGCTGGTTAAGGAGACGAAGGTGTGAATCAGGAACGGAGAAGAGGATGGCGATCAACAAGCGTCTGGTCATCATAGGCATTGTAGTGCTCTGCGCCGTCGTAGGTGCCATTGTGGGCGTGATTGTAGCTACTAAATCGGACTCGTCCTCGACGTCTTCGGAGGAATCTGGCAACTCGAACGGTTCGTCCACTTCCAGCGGCAGTGGCACCAGTTCGTCTACCAGCAAGAAATCGTCCAACTCGACAACCGGCAGCAGTTCCATCACTTCCACCGTCACTTCCGACCCCACATCAGGTACGGATTCCTAAAATTATGAGGTGGCAGAGACAATTGCGGAAGTTGATGGATTTTCTGGATTTGTTGGTGCAGTGACCTACTCGCTCGCAGCTTTTGCTATTGGAGATTGGGGCACAACAGTCACGCAGGATTCGTGCTGCACCCGATCGGAGACATACAACAACTTTGATGTTGTGGCTGAAGATGTTGTATCCAACCTCATGAACACACAGGCGGGCAATTCGGACGTCAAACCCAAGGCTATCCTTAGTCACGGTGACAACTTCTACTGGACGGGTATTAACAGTGAGGACGGACGTGACTCCCGATTCACGACGACCTTTGAGGGCAAGTTCGACGGTGATAACCTGGCTGGCATCCCTTTCGTGAACGTGCTAGGCAACCACGACTACGGTGGTGCCAGTTACATTTGCTCGGACGGTGACAACAACGCTAAGTGCAGCTCGTCGGACGATCTCATTACGGCTCTGGAAAACAAGTTCAAGTGGCAACAGGAGTACACTAGTCCTAATGACGACCGCTGGGTGCTTAAGGACCATTTCTACGTCTACTCGATCGAGGACTCCGACTCGGGTGTCAGCATTGACATCTTCAACGTCGACTCGGGCGATGCTGATGTCCACGCTGCTCAACAGGTGTGCTGCCAGTGCTACGGCTACTCGGATGGAGACGATGACTCGTGCAACAGTATTGCTCGCGGTGACGACTTCTGCTGTGGCGGTGACACCGACATGTACGATGCTTGCTTCGCTAAGTTCACGGAGTGGAGTGACGACTCGCGCACACAGCTGGCGGAGAAGGTCAAGACGTCTAACGCGACTTGGAAGATCGTGAACAGCCACTACAGTCCCAGCGTGCACTACGCCGAGACGGGTATGAAGACGTGGTTCGACATCCTGGAGGGCTCTGGCATCCACGCGTGGGTTTACGGCCACACACACGGTGAGAAGCACGACTACTCGGAGTCGCTTGGCGTGCACTTCGTGGAGAACGGCGCTGGTGGTGGTATCCAGAAGGAATCGGCCAGCGGCCTCACCACGTACGCTGCTGAATACGTTAGCAACCTCTGGACGTACACTGGCGACGAGTACGGCTTCTTCTCGCTGACCGCGTCAGAGGACTGGTTGAAGCTGCAATACCATACGGCTGATAACTCATGGTCTTTCGGATCGAGCATGACTGACACGACTGTCGGTGGCGTGGAGACCAAGCACTGCTGGTACATCCCAGCTGACGGCACTGAAGGCCAGGAGTGCTCGTCGTAAATCTGATCCTTCACCTCATCATGGCTGAAGGTGCTCGCGGAGCCGTGCCCCAAGTGAGTGAGTACTAAGACCGTTTTCTTCCTCGTAGAAGACAATACTTGTAGTTGTAGGTCAGTGACAGAAGGCAGAAGCTCCCGCAATTATATCGCATTTCATTTCTCGATGACTTTTTGTTGCAGTCAATAATAAGTATCTTGGACTGCCTCTTTCTTCAGTTGGTGTCGAAAACACCAATCTGCCGTTTCTGACCGGATCAGTCATTCAAGCAGCTCAATTTCATCTCTTCCTGGCCACCATGAGATTCACGGGAGACTTGGTGCTGTCTCTACTAATACTAACAACACCAGATATTTCATATGAAGTCGAAGCGTGGTCCATGCGGGCGGTGACGTCGTACCAAGCGCGTGTGGAGACGTATGCACCGGACTGGGATGCAGAGCATCAAGTGTTCGTGTCTGGTATTCCAAATTCCCTGTCTTCCGATGGGAATCTCACGTTCAACGAGCGCTATCGAGCCACTATGGACTCTGTCACGACCTCCAGTATCGAGGGAGCACTCATGTATCTCCAACGCGACTGCATCGACCGAGGGGAGGACCCGACCGATGATTCAGTGAACTGTCAACGGAAAAACAATGTGAGCGTCATCACGTTCCTAGAGTTGCAGATTGTACAGCCCAATGCAGCTTTGGCAGAGTATCAGGAGCAGAGATACATGTACCCAGAGTTCTGCCCTTTTGTGGAAATGCAGGACGGAGAATGTGCCTATGCTGATCCACAGGACGATGGAGAGGCGAGTTCCGAGAGTTCCTCGAGTCGAAATCATCCGCCCGAGTGCAAACAGTTCAATGGACTAGATGGACAGCCGGACATTGGACCGTGTGTGGGAGCTCAAGCTTTCTCGGCGGATATGGTGGCACCGTATTATGATACAGTCTGGTTCTCCTACCCGAACAGTTGCGTGACATCGAGCTGGACGAGCGGAAAGAGCAACTCGTGTCGGGAGCAACGCCCGGGAGGATTGTGTCCATTTGGAACGGACCCTGATGGAGTCAATTGCACGTTTTCGTATAAGATTTTGGGCTATCTTTCGATTGATCAACTGGTGGGCATCACAGCTATTGATGGTAGTAGCTCCAATTCAGACTCGACGTCGGGATCAAGTGCAGTACCCAGTAGTTCGAGCGCTGGATCGCAGTTAACAAACTCGTCAGCAATTGACAACGTTCAAAAAGCCTCGACCAAGTACTACAAGGATTACAACGCGTTCTGCAAGGCTGGAAATGTGGAGTTCCACTCCTATGACCAGGACAAGACGTTAGGACTGAAGAATGTGACTAGCATCCCGTTCTGGAAGAATCCGTCCTCGCTTGAAGCCAACATCGCACGTACACAACAAATGATTGCACTGTATAATGACCTGGTGGACGAGTCGACTAACCACATGCAGCAGTTACCCACCGACCTGGATGCGCTTCGCGATGCGAACCCTCCTTGCTACGAGAACGCTGAGGCTTGCTATAACGCCAAGTTCGGCTGTCGGCGGCATTCCTACGCACAGGTGTGCTCGGTTTGTCGAGGACAGAGAGATCAATGTGTCCGGCAGGTCTATTCGTACACATTTCCAGAGCTCGAGAAGGCTTCACGCACTGTGTCTGACAATGAACTCCATAGCGGCATTTTTGCAACTCTGGCTGCACAAATTGCAACTGCTACAAACTCCAGCGACAGTACCAGTGGCGCAATGCATGTTGGTATGGATATGACTGCGCTGGTATTACAAAGCTTCAGCCTAGGGGTTATGATCTGGATGCTGTAGAAATTGTCAATGTAAGCAGTTAACATGTAGAACTAGTAACAGGATTTTGATGAGCGTCTCGCAATCGCGAGTTTGTAAACTTGTATCCTAAAAGGCAAGTTGCCTATTTGATCAAGTAATCATCGTACGACAAGCATTCATAGTACGAATCATACTCACAGGCGAACCCGCAGAACCCAATTTGCGTCAAACTAGCAAGAAGCTACGATAATGCCGTTCACCTTTTGCTTCCTCCGCTGCATGGCGTTCGTGGCATTGGTCTCCACTTTCGTCTCCGTCGCCAGTGCAGTTGCCTGCACTTCGGCACAGATCGCAGAGCTCTCGACATTAAACAACAACGTGACCGCCGTGTGCGGCAGCGACGCACTGTCCAGCACCACGACCGCCTACTGCAGCGACAGTTCGTGTATGGCGTACCTCCCCAGTATGGTCTCCAGTGTTCCATCCTGTGAGGTGGAGAGCTACAATCTACGCGTGGTGCTGACAACGGCCATCAACTCTTGTGATGCGGCATCCGATGCCGTTCCAGCTTCAAAATCAACCGCCCACTCCCACCACTTCCAGCAATACACAGCACTAGTGCTAGCTGTCATTAGCTTCATGCTCTGACTCCACTGTCATATTTCTAATGTCATTTTCCCGTCTTATTGTCTTTTTAGTGATGTACACCACACAACCTATCATCAATCATAACATGCAGTAGTATAGTCCTTCACATCAGTGCCATACTCACCACCAGGAGCTCAAGCGACTATGGCCGAGCTGTACGCGGAGGTGGCGGACGAGGAGCAGCGACTGGCGCGTGGGCCGTCGCAGCGTCAGTACTGGGACCGCAAGACATTCAGCTCGTTCGCCGAGCAGCAGCGCGCTATGGCTCGCTCCAGTACGCTGTACGTGGGCAATTTGTCCTTCTTCACGTCCGAAGCGCAGATCTACGAGCTGTTTAGTCGTGTGGGTCACGTGAAGCGCGTCATTATGGGTCTAGATCGCTTCAAGAAGACCCCGTGCGGCTTCTGCTTCGTGGAGTACAGTACCCACGCTGAGGCTGAGGCTTGTTCGCAGTTCTTGAGCGAGACGAAGCTGGATAACCGCGTGGTGCGCTGTGAAATGGATGGAGGCTTTCGTGAGGGCCGACAGTTTGGCCGTGGGTTGTCTGGAGGTCAGGTGAGAGACGACAGACGCTCTAAGGACGACTATGATGCAGGAAGAGGAGGTTATGGACGTGGAGACGACGCTACGGCTGATGGCCACCACTTCCGTCGCTCGGCCCATACGAAACGATCCCGAGACGACAGTATGGGAGCAGATGAACCGCCTTCTAGTCGCAGACGTCCTGAATCACCAAGGGATGAGAACAAGGAGGAGGAGAACCCAAGGTTCCGTCATCGTGAAGATGAAGATAGAGGTGACGAGCCGGAGACGGCAGTGACTGAGGAAATTGTGGAGAAGCAGGAGGTTACGGAGGCCTAAGGACGTGTGGAACATCGTCATGCTAAGTGCGCATGAAATGCATGAGAGTTTACTTGATAACGAGTTTGTGTTGAAGGATCATTGTGTGCAGGCTTGGAGAGGAGAGAGAATGACGTCTCTGCAGCTCTAAAAATGCACCCACAGCTCGTTCCTCGCGAGCAAGCTTGTTATGGCCTTGATTACATTGAAACAGAGCGTGGCTATGTCTGAGAGTCTTTCCGTGTCGTATTAGTCGTCAAGTTACGCAAGGCAAGATGTATTAAACTTTTCTGCTTGGAACCAAAAAAACAAAAACACGCAGCTGACACGCTCGCGTAGCATTGATTTTTGCTTTTTGGCATGTCGCATATTTTTGCGCTTGAATGCTACTAGGAACTACTACTACTATTACCAGAATACTATCTACTTCGCTACTACCTGCTCGAGAAACTTTCCGAATAGGACACATATATTCATCAGCGAGATCCATTCGAACTCACTATCGACACGTTCGACATGCTAGACAGAATGCTGGCTCTGTACGAATAGCGAAATCAATCGTACAGCGTAGTAATTTAGAAGCCTCCAGAGTACTACTTTGAAATACTACTAGCAATCGGACTTTTGATTGGCTGCATGTTTCTATCCCCACGTACGTATCCTTGGTTCAATGGGGGGTTGGCACAATCCAATCTCCTCGCGTCCTCGCAAGCGTCCAACTCAAGTTCTCAATGGCCCGTACGTACCTCATCGGTGGCAACTGGAAGTGCAATGGCACGGTGCAGTCCGTCAAGGATCTGTGCGCTCTGCTGAACAAGATGGAGATCACGTCGGACAAGGTGGAAGTGGTGGTGTCTCCCCCCGCTCTCCACATTGCGCTGGCCAAGTCGCTCCTGCAGGACAAGATCGCTGTGAGTGCACAGAACGTGAGTCTCACGGGAACCGGCGCCTACACTGGCGAGATCGCGGCCGAGCAGTTGATCGACTTTGGTCTCCAGTGGACGATCACGGGCCACTCCGAGCGTCGCGCCTACTACGGCGAGACGGACGAGATCGTGGCCAAGAAGACCAAGCGCGCTCTGGATCTGGGCCTCAAGGTCATTTTCTGCATTGGTGAGTCCCTCGAGGAGCGTGAGGCTGGCAAGACCCTGGACGTGCTGATCCGTCAGACGAAGGCTCTCACCAGCATCGTGACGGAGGCCGACTGGGACCGCATCGTCATTGCATATGAGCCTGTGTGGGCCATTGGCACGGGCGTTGTGGCCACCCCCGCTCAGGCGCAGGAGGCCCACAAGGACCTGCGTGCTTGGATCGCTGGTGAAGTGTCTCCTGCTGTGGCGGAGAAGGTCCGCATCATCTACGGTGGCTCTGTCAAGGGCGACAACTGCGAGGAACTCATCGCTCTTCATGATGTGGATGGATTCCTCGTTGGCGGCGCTGCACTCAAGCCTGAGTTTGAGAAGATCATTAAGAGTGCTTTTTAAGTGCGTACTCTTGCTGACAGTCCGTTGACTGGACGTCAAGTCTAATGCGTTAATACAGAACCAACAACTCGGAACCATAAGAGACTACTACTTTCAGATAAGAGTGAAGGCGGACCGAGGGCTTTCGTTCGCGGAGTGGTCTTGATGAAAGACGGAGCGGCCAGATGCAAATCAGACTTCCTAGTCCCTCTGTTCACAGATGAGGTGGTGGCATTATCGAAAGAGATCGACGCGCTGGCCATCCACAGTGCAGCGTAGCGTTGCTCGACTCCGGATGTAGTGAAGCGATAATGGAAGTCTGATATCCCTGGTGCAGAGTCAACCACCCATGCAGTCCCGCTTCTTCGTTGATGGCTTGGATACGGACGTGACGCCACCAAGATCGAAAAATCAAGAGCGAGGATCACTACGGAGTCTCACCGTATTTCTGAGGCAACCTTCGCGATGACCACCAAGGCTCCGTTCTAATGTTTCGTGCAGCGTAATGTCTTGGGTTTCGTTCGAGAAGACAACTCGATGGAGAAGGCATCTTCAAGATGGTTGTTAGATTGCTCGGGTGTTCTACTACTGTCCAAACGTAGTTGCACTGCAACTAACCCAAGCTACCTAGGGGACACGGTGACAACAATTGGTTGGATGTGCAACGCTAGCAACGCTGGATGGAGAGGTAGTCTACCACTTTTCCTACATGTAAACATTCATCCCTATGCTCCGTTCGGCTTCAGATTTTTTCTTGATGCCACTTGAATTGAAGTGTGAACAGAATGAGAATTCAATGCATGTATTTGAAGCTTATATTTGTTATTCAGTTGTTGTTCATAAATCTACTGCATTGGAACCTGGTTGTAGAACTATAGGAAGCCACTTAGCAATAGTGTTGAAACCAGTGCTACACCGGCAGCCACAAGTCCCGAGAGTGTGATCGCCGAAGCTGCGCTCGCAGTTACTGATGCGGATACTTCCGCGTTCGGCACGGTGATCGACTGATCCGAGTAGGTGCATTCGCCGTTGTTCGGAATGTGAATCTTCACCGACTTGGCGTCAGATTTATAGTTGTTGAGCGTATCGACCCACCAGTCCTCCAAGAAAGTGTCGCTTTCGTCCTCTGCACCACCCATAGCCTTGATGACCTTGTCCGTGGCTCGGAGTCCCATCATCGGCAAACTCGTCGACGTGGTGGCATACGAGATGAAAAGGTCGCCTTGAATGGATTTGCCTGAAGTGAAGAGGTCCGAAAGCGAGACTGTCGTACCGCTCGCGTCGAAAGTCTCTGAAAAAAATCCCCAAGACTTCATGTACTGGGCCAGTGTATCGATGGGTTGGAGGCAGATACCCATCGTGTCGACATCGTTGGTACCGAATCCGATCGTAGTGCTGACACCTTTCGTGTTGGTAAACGCTTTGCCTTCAAACGCATTGCACATCTGGTCGTTCGGGATCTGGGCCAGATTCAGCAACGGTGTAGCATCATCTTCCGACTCGATGAAGGTGAAAGAGTTCACGATGGAGTAACCGCACATTTCTTTCGTCGAGTTGCCGGCCAGGTTGTTGAACGTTCTCTCGCTGCACTCGACGTTAACACCGAGTTTTAGCAGTTTGATGACGAATGTATCGAGAGAATCGCCGAAGAGCGTCTTGATTTCGTCGACGAAATCGTCACAACAACCGTTGGTACTGTCGATGGCATCCATGATTTCTGTCATGATAGTCTCAAAGCACGGCGTCAACTTGTCTTCGATAATGGGGCAAATGCTCGACCACCCCTCATTGGTACTGAGGTCTTCATCGATGTCCTCAAGTGTGGAGAGACAAGTCTTGAGGGAGGTGGAGCTGGCCAGCGACGTATAGATTGCCTTGGGGTCGATGGCGGCAGCACACGTGGACAGCCACGGAACCGCAGCATCGATCTCCTTGAAGACTGTGGCGAAGTCAATTGGTGATAGATCGGTTCCAGTCCAAGAAGCTAAAGACGTGGCGAGTGTGCTATCGCTGTCGCGGAGCGTTTTGCACGTTGAAGCTTGAACGATGGATGGGTGGTAAACACATACAGCAAGGATGAGAGCCACCAGTGCACGGAAGCGAGAGGCGTACAGACGCATTGTCGGGTTGATAATTAGTTGGTTGGT
>PCFV01000659.1:0-18003 GCA_002812785.1 Phytophthora litchii | reverse complement strand
AGCTTGAACGAACGCGCTGATAGCAATGTGTTCCATCACTTTTTCTGTCGTGCAATTTGTTCGAATGTCCGCTTGGGTCCTTAAACAAATCTCTTGTGTCGCTACCGTACTCCTCATGTCAAAATGAAGATTTGGATACAAGAACAAATTATTAATGTGCATCCAAACCCTTACATTTGGTGGCTGTCAACAAAACTATCATCAGATCGAGTTAATGCATAACAACAGACGACTACACGTTTTTGGTAGCACTCAACCGCAGCGCTAAACGTGTGCGAAGTGGAGAAGGCTGTTGAAGGCTACTTATTTCCTGTCACGTGAGAAGTGCATCGCCAAAATCAATATTCAAAAAAATATTGCAACACATACAACACTTAATACCTGATCGTTCAGAAGGGTCTTTGCCTTGACAGGACTGTTTTCCATGGCAATATCGACGTCAGTCTTCGGTCGCTTCATCGTCTGTTCCACCTAATTTCCACACAAGAAACACAACACAATTAAGTCAGCATCTTTTCCGTTGTTTGAGCCCACCACCACGCCATTTCGTACAATGCTAATTGTCTCAGTCGTCGAACTCACAACCTGCGACAGCTGTGCACTGGTATTTTCAATCGAAGACGCCGTCTACAAAACATCACCGCTTCATCAACTAAACCTTGAGCTGTAAAACATTTTCCAGCTCAACAAACCTTCACATATGCGGTTTTCAGCGCCTCCAGTTGGTCTTTCGTCAGCTCGGTTCCAAGTGTCCCCGTTGACTCAGGCTCCCTACCACATTCACTTCAGTTTCCTTCTACTAATCACCAACAAAAACACAAAACATACTCTACAAGAACATCGGCGTGGCGTTTGCGAGCCTTCATCAGTTCTCGTCGCGCATTAGCTGCCGCTATCCTCGGCACCTGCAAAAAGACCAATCAGCCGCTTGTGCCACTGACCATCACTCTTCTCTTACTCGTTCCCGGAGCTTCTTCACTGCTGCTTCCTTCTCCTTGAGCTTCGTCTCCATTTCCTTGAGTTTGTTCATCGTCTCATCATCCACTGGAGCCACTTCCTCTACATCCACATCCATCAATAAAAAGACCTTCACTCTAGTTTACCATCCCTCTCTCACCTTTCTCTTCTGGATTGTATTTCCTCAATGCAGCAGCAAACACCGTCGCACAGAGATCATTCACATGGGCACGGAAGATCTGCTGCTGAGCCACAGACGCCGAGCCGCATTCCTTCAACGCTGCCACTGTCATCTTCTCTCCACATACCCGTTGCGCCTCCTTAATCTCCAAGAACGAGTAGCGCAGAGGCTCCACCGCCTTCGTCACGTCCGTCACTTCTCCCGCCATAACAAATCAATTCTTCAAATTTGAAAGTTGACAACAAAAAGTAACAATGGATTGAAGTAACGTAATATGTTACTTCATACCATTACTTCTTTCGCCACGTACAACTTGTCCGGATATCCGAGTTCGTCGACACTGCACGATTGCCACGCCGCACTTGGTCTACAGGCTCTTCCTCCCACAACTGGACGAACATGAGGCGCTCGGAAGGTGGCGACGCGTCTACATCTGCATCTACCGCCTTCGACACGCCGCAGATGAAGCCGTCCACGCCGCCTCTTGCGCCCAATGTCACGTCCAGCTCGGGCGTCTTGCTACTGGGCAAACTCATGCGTCGTGACCGTCGGTTGTTCACGTGGAAATGGCGCGACTTTGTGTTGGAACGCACGGGACTGCAGTACTTCAGTGAGAAGGGCAACCGCAAGGGCGACATCCCATTGTCTCCTCATACGCCCATCACTATCCGCATGGTCAGTGAGCCCAAACCTTTTGGTTTTTTGCTCTTTATCAAGGACACGAAGCTCACATTGGCTGCTGCGACAGAGAGGGAACGACATCAGTGGATCGACGTCTTTTGTGACGTTTTCCATGCCAGTGTGGAGCAAGCACCGACAGACAATAAGGCAGAACGACGGGCAAGACCCACGTATCTGCCTATTCCAGACATGGGAGATGATGACATTGATCATAATAGTAGTGCTAGCAATTTGCTAGTGCAACAGAGCAGTTCGATGGATGGAGAGACTGCAGAAGGTGGTCATACGACGCCTGTGATGGCACACAATGTTCTGGATCATGAACATGTGGGCAACATGAGACGTGATTCGTTCGGAGAAGATGTGATCCCGATCTTGGAGTCGAGGATGACTTATGGACCGCTGAAGGAAATGTACTCACGTATCACGTTCCCGCCTAGTTTGGCTAATGGAGATTTGCTGGTTGGTGTTGGACCAATTGTACGACGTCTGGGGTGGACGGACGAGCGTATCCTGGCGGTGGGGATGTATATCGATCCAGAAACTGCTACCAAAGAGCTGGAGAAGTTTAATGGTCGTGTGGCGAAGAGTTTATATGGAGACCAGCAGTTCTACGACCACTTACTTTTCCATTCGACATTCCGACGCAGTTTTGTGGTGACAGCGCGGAAGCGAGTGTCTAAATCGGTGCTCACAGCTTTACTTCGCGACGAGCTGGCCCCACGCATGGGACCAGATGCTACAGCACTACAGACGTTCCTCGGTTTCCTTGAGAAATCGTTAAAGAAAGCCGAGTCCATGGTCATGCGAATACACGAGGACGATCGTTTTGAGTATCGGCTACGAGGCCAATTGTACCCTCCGATCGCATCCCATGCCCTTTGTAAATGCATTCAAGCCATCTTTTTCGACAGCAACTCCATCCAGCACGATGCCAAACGCGGTCTAGTTGAGCGGTTGCCGTCGTTATGGGGAGGAGAAGTGCTCGATGTACAAGACGAAATTTTCGGCAGTCTTCATGAACGCATTCAGGGCATGGATAGCGAGGACGAAGACGATTCCGAGTCGGACGATGATGACGATGACGACGATGATGATGATTTTGACGACGACAGCGAGGTAGAGGATCTCTTTGGTGCTGCTGAGCATAGTCATGATGGTGACGAGAAGCAGCCATATCGTGAAGATGGAAATGAGGAGAGCCAGGGTAAGGCTCACGATGAAGCAGAAGGAAATCACTCGGTAGCCAGGTCAGGCAGAAGTAGCCGAACCAAGAGACGCAGTCATCTTGGACCCCCTAAGATTCATCGGCAGCCCTCAACCACAGATGAATGGGCTGAGTATGACGATCAAGAGCTTGAAATGTTGCGCCGAGAGAGCCGCAGTCTAATGGTACATTTCGGCCCTATTGTGGACCGAGATAGTAGCGTCATGTTCAGCGGCGACTTGGTTGTTGATGGCAGTGCCCTTCTCGGAACATGGTCTCATCAATTCTCGGTGTCGCCAGAGGAGTACGATGAACCCTACGGTTCTCACCAGTATCGATTCACCGTAGGATTGTACGTGGATCCTGGTGCGATGACCGAAAGCCTACTAAAGTACAAGGGGCTCTCCATCGGTAGCATTGTCCAGGACACAGACTACTTTCATCAGTTTTCATCCGGAAAATTCAAAAAGCACCTGGTATTCAAGGTGGACACTAAGATGAGGCTTCGTGTCTTACTCGAGTATATCGACACACGCTTCCGCTCGCTCGCTTCGTCCTTTGATGAGGTGAAAACACCAGTAGGCAATCTGGTATCGCTCTGGGACAAAGCTCATCCTCATGCGCAGGACCTTGAATTGTGCCCAAAGGATGAAGCTCGTTTCTCAATTGCAACTGATGGAAAAATGGTGATGCGCGTGAGAAAGCGCGGGTCTTTCAAGGACGACAAGAAGCAGGGTCACCCTCTTGTTGTTAGTAGTACCTTTGTATCGGCTTCCAACGACGATACCACCGTTCGCCATGCTGGAACCGCAGAATTAACGACACCACCCTCCTCTCGTACGGGTTCGACCGGTGAGAACACGCTTTCTCATGCAAGCAGCTTTCGTGCAAATTCGGAGATCGAGCTGGCACTACCTCCTCCACCGTTCCACCTGGCTTTTGAAAGTTTAATTTTTGGATTTCATGCAATGGATCCAGCAGCTCGGAATCAACTGATGGAGCGTGTTCCAAATCTCCTAGATCTTGCGAGAGATGACCTCGTGCACACGTACCACGATGAGATTCAGGCATTGCGAGAGAACTACAAGCGTCAGAAGCCCGAGAATCGCGTGAAAGTGGGGTACCTCTCTATATCATTTGAAAAGCGCAAGCTACAAAGGAACGCAGTAAAGGGAGGTGCAAAAGAGGTCACAATGGTGCCTTCACGCTGGTCCAAGCGCTGGTGCCGGCTGGATGGAACTTTGTTCTCGTACTATTCCCACAAACGATCTCGCAAATACCGGGATATGATGGAGCTCACACGTTGCGAGGTTGTGGAGATCACAGCGAACAGTGGACCCGACGTCTCACGGTTCGCATGGGAGAAAGGTGAGAACGATAGCATTCGTATCGCGATCATCAAACCGAATGGTGAAATTCTGGCGCTGCGTACGGAAACCATCTATGAAGGTGAGGAATGGTTGGAGTCGCTTACTGATGCGAGCAAAGTACGGCGTCATGCCGGGTCTACAGATAACTGGACAACTTGGGATGCGAACTTCTCCCAATTGCGAAGACGAAGTAGCAGCACCCGTGAAATGCTACCCGGTCGAGGAGGTAGGAGTGGCTCAGCAGTAAGTGTGTTGAACAGTGATCGGCGCTCTAGCGTCGAACAAGACTCCAAATCTCATGGGGGCACGACTGCAAATGGCACACTGGCGCAAAACGCTGATGATGACCTGTACGATGAAGAAGTCGACGAGTATGATAGCGACCACGATCTTGTCGAGAAGGACGGATCGCTGCTCGCATGGGTGCAAGAAGACCCTCGCCATGCGATCATTGCGTTTTTGCTGATCCTCATCGTGTACCTCGCTTCAGTGATGCATCGCAATCACCCTGTTCTCATCGCCAGTGTCGAACAACCGTAGCTTCTCAAAAAATACCAGATGCCGGCAAGATGAAATGCCGTAAGTGAATGCATCGCCGCATGAGACTGACTTCATCCATTTCATTTACTATATTACAGTTGGTGATGAAGACCTTCCGATAAACCCTCACGCATAGTACTGAGGTTGATAATAGAGTGCTCGTCGCTGCGCGTCCTGCGTGGCGTAGTGCACGGGACCTCCCCACAGAGCGTCCTGTCCTAGCGTCGGTAGCTGCCGGATCGGTTTTTCCGACTGCCGACTACCCGAAAGCCTCCGTTCCCACAAATTAGTGTTCTTCAAGTCAGTAGCTTCCTGCTCTTGCTGGTTATTCGGACATGACGGAGTTGTTTTACTCTCCATTTGCTGTTGCTGTTCGGTCTCGTAAAAAGCTTCGGGCGACGCTGAAAAGTCGAAGGCATTGTGCATTGCAGCACCTGCTGCATCGGTCCAATTGTCGTTGAACTGGTTGGTAACTGGAACCTGCTGCTGCTGTTGTTGCCGCCATTTAGCTGGAATCTTGCGGGTGCGTCCGTCCTCCACGTCCAAGTTTTCGACCTGTGAACTGGGTGTCGCGTCTGGTTGGTGACCTCGAGACAAGTGGCGATGACGCGCTCGGAATTGCTCAATTTCACCTGGTTCTTCACCGAATTGGGGGCCCTCAGCCGATAAGAACTGGAACATGGTGGCTTGATAGCTGGAGGAATGAGAACTGATGGAAACCGCTGGAGCCAACGACAGAGACTGTTGGCAAATCTGGGCGGAATCCGTGCGGGCCGTTTCTTAACGCTCTCGCTGGGGAGAAATTACAAGACTCGGGGCGGGTAATTGGACACCGTCACGTGTTTACAACGCTTCGGATTGAGGAATGAACGACTGCGATCAATGCCGAGATGCGATGGGGAGGTGCGATGGAGCGAAAGCTACAAGCAAGCGGTGCCAATTCGCCTTGAACTGCACATTTATACTAGCTGTTTTCTACCAATCCTGGACGTTTAGAATGAAGTTTTGGCCAATCCAGGATTGAAAAAGTAGACCTCTGTGATTGGTCCATATCTATGTACATATTTTTGCGCCAATCGTAGCCCTCGTTGGCCAAACGTCACGAGCTTCTCAGACGCATAATCAGAACAGGATCGTCATCGCGATGTTGATGCTCTTTGGTTGTTTAATTTCGATCACCGCCAAGTTGCAATTTCCTGCTGCACTCGGTGGACACATCACGTGGTCAAGTAGATGTCAATATTGACAGAGTTCAGCCGAACCTTCCATTCGACTTTCTTAACACTCTTACTTTCATGCATCGTGTACATTTTGTGGAGGAATGCTCAGATAAACACGAGCAGTTGAAGGTGATCGACTGGAGATTTCGTATTTGGCAGGTTGCAAGAGCCACTGACGTGATGGACTGGGCCGTCGGAGGTCACTTGGATGTGTTGGGATGGCTGAGCGCTAATACGAATGAAAAGAGTTCGGAAGGGGCTGTTAACAACGCTGCTGAAGCAGACGACTGGCAGGTTTTATTCTGGCTGAATGTGCACCGCAGCAACGAGTGGACCTTTAAAGCCATGGATTGTGCAGCACGAGGTGGACGCTTAGATATTGTGAAATGGCTGCACAGTAGCCGCAGTGAAGGTTGTAGTGTGGTTGCAATGGATTGGGCAGCTGGCGGGGGTCACTTCAAGGTGGTGCAGTGGTTACATGAGAACAGGACTGAAGGATGAACTACCTCCGCTGTTGACCATTCTGCTGGTGGTGGTTACTTGGATATTATCGAGTTCTTATTCATGAATCGCACGGAAGGAGGGACAGCAATGGTACTCGCGAATGTTAGTTAATTTAAACAGTTTGAGGTTTTGCGCTGGTTCGATGATCAGAACATCGACTTGCCCATTCCAGAAGGGCTTGTCAGGGAAGATGATGATCTAGATAACTCGGACGACGACTTTAGGGCTTTTGGTTGGTAAACACCCAAGATGATGATCTAGATAACTCGGACGATGACTTTAGGGCTTTTGGTTGGTAAGCACCCATAGTGTTTGTTGCTGGGACGGATGGTAAGCAACCAGAGCAAAAGAAGATAATGTTCAACTTTCACAAGACCCTCTGATGCCTTCACTCTAATTTATGTCTCAATATTGCTTCAAAAACCACGACACCAAACGGACGAGCTCTTTACATAAGCATCACAATGCGTTTACGAGGTCGGAGGGCATCTTCATCTCAAATATTGTCATATTGGATCTCGTAAATCAGCTAGTTTCGCTGTCAGCGATCTACGTACTCATCCAATTCGGAAAACAAGCAACATCGACTCAGTACCACAGCGCCTTATTCCAGAACAGGCTCTTCGAGTTGGCGAGGTCATCATCGGCAACTGTGAACGTGTCGTTGAAGACAATCTCAGTGCCCACACTTGACTCGTTGTACTGGGGCCAGTAAATCTTGTCGTCGGGCCACATCGTGTTCGGGTTGTCTGTGATCACGAAGGGCAGAAGATACTTCTGCATCATGATGGCGATCGTAGAGTTGACCGATGAGTCTCCACCGGCACCACCAGCTCCGCCGCCCATACCAGTCGAACTGCCCATTTCACCGAATGAGCTGCCCTGAGCATTGCCAGTAGCCATACTGCTTGCAGTCGTGCTGCCAGCTGACACATTAGCGTAGAAGGAGCTCGCGGACTCAGTAGCTTGAGTACGTCTCGAAGTGCTTGAGCTCGTGGAGAGCGTGTACGTGCTGTACCAGTAATAACTCTGGTCGGCACCGTGTGTGGCCGATCCTAGAGCACACTCAGCGTTCCAGGTCGAGTTCTGCAGGGCGTTCGTGAGTGCCAGGTTCTTGACCGTCAAGTCGAGTGATTGCTTCATGTCGGCGAAACGTAAGCCAGCGCTGGTGTAGTCATCCTCAGGATACAATTCGAGCAGCTCATCAATGACATCGTCTGTAATAGAAGGGAAGAAGATGCGGAGCTCTGTGGGAATATCATCGGCGTCGTCCACACCCGAGTACGCCTGACTGTTGGCCTCATGCTGCTCGTGCGAGATCACACACGGACCTGAGAAATTAAAGTGACCCTGGTACAAGCTGGCTTCGTAAGTGTCTGGGATGATGAAGCCGTCAACGCGGGGCTGGTACTGGTACGTGTAGTCGGATACGACTTCACTCGCAGCATCCTGAAGAGTGCTGAAATCCACCTCACGCATACAGTCGAGGTGACCCCCATCGCAACCAACTGCAGTGGACACGTTCTGCCAAAATTGCTCGGCATGGTGATGACCGGCACCTGGGACGTATCCCGGGGACATGATGTACGCCTTCTCAAAGAGTTGCCGCCGAAACGGGTCATCTGGAACATGACCTGCGAGCCACCAGCCGAAAACCCGACAGCCGTGATGTCGTTCGGATTGCCGCCGAAGTTACTGATGTACGTTTTGACCCATTCGAATGCGCGAGTAGAATCCCAAACGACGAGATTCGCGGCACCTCCTTCGTGTTGGTACGTCGGTCCGTTGCCGAGGCCTGTGATGCCCAGACGGTAGTTGTATGCGACGAACACAAAGTCTTGACTGAGGTCAAACAAACCCTCGGGAGTATTCTGCGACTTCGAACCAGCAGAGAAACCACCGCCGTATGTCCACACCATGACGGGGAGGTTCGTGGCGTTTGCCGGAGCCCACACGTCGAGATACAGGCAATCCTATGTGGACGAGCAGTCAACATCCGCGTCTGCCAGGTTCGTACCAGTGTTCGTCTCATTTTCATGAGGCGGCAACTCCGGCGCGGCAAAACGCAGGTCGCCAGTCGGGACGGCAGCAAAGCGGATATTCTGGTATTTGTAGTAGCCGACCGTGGTGTTACCACCGACAGCCTGGACGGTGGTGTAGTCAAGCTCAACTGTCGGCAGCGACGACGAAAGCACAGGTGCCACAGCGACGGCGACAGCTATAAGAAGAGCGTATATGCGTATGATCCTTGTTGCTAAAGACTTTGAAGCTGGTGCCTTGAGTTGGTTTCTCCACTTGAGGTAAAAAGGAAAGTGAGTTGTAGTTTCTGTCTTCACTCTAGACAAGTCGCAATGGGCGGGCACTGCTGTCGCACGCTACTCGCTTTCGATAAGTCCTGCTCCGCTAGCTAAGAAGACTGGCAGCGATCGGAATGGAACGGAGCTGCTAGGTAAACATGCCAGGCACATTGGTGAGTTTACCAGATGAACGCGTGCGCTTGATGATACCTGCAGAGTAGCTTCACGTGCCTATCCGAGCGCCATCCGGGATCTTGCAAAGCAAACGATAGATGCGCTGGGAACACGTTAGACCGCGATTTACTAATCCGTCGCATCTCGTTGCTCGCAGGTTCGCTACATGCAGACTGCTGATCGATCACACCTCGGTGACGATCGTACAGCACTGCAGTCCTCTCTAGTTACGTCGATAGCTACAGCACCAATTGCTTGGCTGAGAGGGTGGGGGCATCATCTTTGGCCCCGCAATGATTGTTCATCTTTCACAACCACAGCGATGAACAGTTATGTTTTCCACATTAACTTTAGTCTTTTACACCAATTTGTTTTTCTAGTTATTCTATGGCGACGCAAACCTCCACCGAATGGCGCGGCACAAGCGACCACAACGTCACAGAGACAGCATTCGACGCCGTTAAATGCAAGCTGTAGGTTATTAGAGATATCTATCTTGCATTATAGCAACTTTCTATGGGTCAAGACGCTCTACAGTCGTCAGTATCAGTTGCTAAAGTCAGTGTATCATTCCTCTCTTTGACTTTGTCTACAGCTCGGCAGTGACACTCGGATACTTTCAGGATCCGTTCCTGCGCTTCTTCGTGGAGAAACCCACGCGACGTATCCCTCTGGTACTTTCTAGCACGGAATGAAGCCTCTAGATGAGGTGTAGCTGTACAAGAGAGTGCTCTCGAGCTAACTTGGTTATATTTTCATGCTTTTATTGTAGATTCACCGCGGTTATTACCTGCGTCATGTGGCAGTTGCTCGTTGTGTTGAGCTCTTTCTCTCACAGTGTACGCTTGGTTGTGGTTCGGTGATTTGATTGCGGCTTTCATTGACAAATAATGGTTTGATGACTGCAGATGCGATGTCACCTCAAGTCAATATTGTGTCGTTGGGCGCTGGGTTCGACACCTTGTTCTTTCGCCTACTAGAACAACGGCAGTTTGACGGGAAGACTTCATTTGTGGAGGTGGACTGTGATGCCATTGTGAATGCAAAGACGAAGCTGCTGAATGATGCAGACGTTCGTGCTGGTCTGTTCCCGAAGAATCTGGACAACTTGAATGTTGTTCCTCCTGCTGACGACAAAGTGATGTGGCAATGTCAAGTGTCTTGTGCTTCATACTCTCTCATTTCTTGTGATCTCGGAGACATTGAGCGACTGGAAGACACCCTAAATGCTGCTAGTGTCGACCGCACAATGCCCACTCTGATTCTCGCTGAATGTGTCTTGGTAATGAAACAGCTCTGTGGCTACTGTATATGATCAGTGAGTTTGGCTAACCGTTATGTGATTTGTAGTCGTATCTAGCACCGGAGAAGGGCACGATATGAAACAGCTCTGTGGCTACTGTATATGGTCAGTGAGTTTGGCTAACCGTTATGTTGTAGTCGTATCTATCACCAGAGAAGGGCACGATGCTGCTTCGCTGGCTTGCAGAGGCTTTTCCGAGTGGTTCAATAGCGCTTTATGATCCAATTGGACTTCAAGCAATCGAAAAGGGTGACAGTGACGAGACTGAATTCTCGATTAACAAGCCCAACGAAAACCCCAGCGCGTTTGGCTCAACATTGCAGCGCTACTTTGCTGTGAAAGGCTGTACGCTCCGTGGTGCACGAGGGTATCGCACAGCAGCTGACCACGCTAGACGTCTACTTGCTCTTTCGCGCTGGCAAAGGTGCCAAATTCTTGATATGAACGGTGTATTCGCGGTTTGCACAACTTCGGAGGAGAAGCGCAGGTTGACATCACTGGAGCCTTTTGACGAGTATGCCGACTGGATGTTATGCAACGCCCATTACGCAATCTACCTTGCAGACAACTGCAAAGACCAAGACAATGAATGGACTACTTGCTTTGTATCCCACGCGCAGCAACACCAATACCTTCTGACTGGTAGTTCCGTACTACAGAAACAATTGGGACCGTCGGAAGCTGTGATCATTCGATCGTTCCAACATGATGATTTGGCTGCCGTGCGCTCTCTCTTTGAAAGTACACATCTCAAGTTTGCCAACGGCTCGCGTGCTGTGCGTCAGTTCGTTGCAAATCGTCTTCGTGGTCCAAACGGTGACATGTTCGATGTTCACCAAGCTTTTCAGACCCCTAAGAGTGCTGGTGGAATCAAGAGTGGGTTCTGGGTAGCTGAATTAGGCGGTGAAGTTGTGGGATGTGTTGGTGTCAAGCCACTGGCTACGGCGTCAAATCAAAAGAAGGAGTCCAACCAAAATCAACGCTCTGCTGAACTTTGTCGACTGAGTGTTTCACCTGCTGTTCGGCGTCGCGGAGTGGCTTCATCTTTGGTAAGAGCTGTCGAGAGGTTTACTGTGTCGTGTGGTGCGTTCGATGAGATTCTCCTCGAGACCATTGGAGCTATGGAAGGCGCACAGCAATTGTATCGGGCGTTGGGGTACATTGAGCAACCCGAAAGTGAAAAGCAACACAGCTCGTTCAAGCTCGTACGTTTCCAGAAAACGCTCTAACCTTGCATCTCTCAGCTCCCTATAAATACAGGAGCAACACGTTCTCCCCATTATCCATCGCTATGAGTGCCGACCAAGCTGAAACAATGCAACAGGTTAATGTGGTTCTGTCAGATGACTCAAGAAGTGATAATACTTTGGTTCGTGCGATTTCAAAAACAGAATCCAAGCCAGAAGTACGTTCCACCGCGTTAGCACAGCGGTACACTGCCTGTCTTACGCAGTCCAATGGCACAACGCTGGACTTGTCAGCACTCCAGCTGAGTGAGCTTCCACCACTAGACGAACTCGGTCAACAGTTTCCAAGTCTTCGTCAGCTGAATATCCGTCGAAATGCGCTGTGTTCGCTTCCCGATGGTTTAGCTCGAGCGTTCCCTCAACTCGTAGCGCTCAATGTGTCTGAAAATCAACTCGAGAAAGTGTCGGCAGCTTCGATCGGAGCTTTGCGTTATCTACAGCGTCTCAATATTTCACACAATCGTATCCAGGAACTTCCTTTCGCAACATTTGAAAGACTTGATGCACTTGAAGAACTCGATGCTCGCGGGAATGTGATCGAGAAAATTGCATTTGACAACCAAGGCGAGAAAATATCGGTCGGGGCTGGACTGCACAAGCTTCAGGTGCTGCTGTTAGCAGACAATCAGCTGCGCACAATTGAGCTGACAACAACCGATACGCTGCCTAAACTGCGAGTCATCGATCTAAGTGGGAATCCTGATCTGATGGATGCCCCTGAAAAACTTCGACGTCTACATGAACGCAACCTCTTACTTCACTCACGTGCTAAGCGCCGTGAACTTATCACTCGAGCGTTGAGCATCCGTAAAGCTGTTGCTCAAGCTCTTGCTACAACCCCTGTAGTCTCTCCAAAACGAAGCAAGTAGGATAAAACACACTTGGAAGAGCCGAAAGACTTTATTCCCTTATCTCTGTGAGTATTCTGGAAACGTATTGATCCCTTTTGCTCTTGTCGTATTGACGTAGTATTTACTCACTGATCCACCATGGTAGAAAGGTGGTAAAGTGTATGAGACCTGTATTTGGGTCTGCAAGACTTGCAGCAGCGACTGCCAGTTCCTCTTCGTCAAAAGTTTCGCCTAATTGAAAGCACAGTGCTTCCAGTTGTCTCGTCGATATAGCACCATTGTGAGCTTTGTCCAGTGAGGAGAATACCGTCTTGAACGCTTCAAATCGCTCAGCAGTGAGTCCCAACGCAGCGAAGTCGATGTCGTAGCCTGTTGCCATTGTGGTCTTGTCCAAATCCGCGAAAGCTGTGAATACCGACCGTTCAAACCCAATTGGTGCTATCGGGCAGACTCTTCTCGTCCGATTCCAGTAGTCGGTTTAGTTCATCAACTACCTCTTTCGCTGATGGTCGATACTCTGGCTTCGGATTCAAACATGCAAGTGCTAATTCACGAATGTCGTCAGGGCAATCCAATGTGAAACTCGGTTGCAACTCACCACATACTACAAGACTCAAAATGTGGATAGCTTCCATCTTGTCACCGTCTGATGTACGAGCATCGTAAAATGGCAGTTCACCCGAGTCCAGCTCAGCCAAAACAACACCGAGAGAATACACATCAGCTTTTTCAGAATATTTATGCCCAGCGAGGACTTCCGGTGCTGTCCAATATGCAGTACCAACACCGCTTGTCATTGTCTCTTCGCCCTGACGCATCCGACTAACGCCAAAGTCACTGAGCTTCGCTTCATAATTGTTGTTAATCAACACATTCTTAGACTTGAGGTCACGGTGAACCACAGTCGGTTTGAGGCTGTGTAAGTATTCAAGCCCACTTGAGATATCACGGGCAATTTTCGCCTTGTGTGAAGCCCATGAGAATTCATCGCTGACATCGTCGTCACCTAGTTGCTCATTATCGTTGAGATACTGCAGAACGTGCTGTAAGTCTCCGCGTTCCATGTACTCCATGATGAGAAGCATGTTCTCAAGTGTATTCCAAGCAACACCCAGGAGACTGAGCACATTCATGTGATTCAACGACACCATAAGCCGAATTTCCGCCGCGAAAATCTCCAATTCGTGGAGTTGACGTCGCCTTTCACGAGTAAGCCTCTTTACTGCAACAATGTCACCGCGCATGCGGCCCAGCCATATTTCTCCATAAGCACCCGAGGTAATTTGCCGTACCAGACTAACGTCAACAAATGGTATACGACGCGATGCCACTTTGGGGTCATTCTGGAACTCGACGAGAGAACTATTCATCGTCTTAGAAGACGAGGCTGAGCTGGTTGGATCAGTAAAACTAGATTGGCGTGTGGACGTCATTGTCTGAGAATTTCGTGGGGTTCCTGTCACACCGGATGCGAAGCTGGTTAGCCCTGCAGTCGTAGCCTTGCTAATACTTAAAGTATTTCTGTGGTGAGCTGATCCTTCGAGAGGATAGCTGTTCTCACAGTTACCTCGCAACAGCGTTGTGTCCAAATCTTCGTTGGTATCGCCAACAACTGATCGCGTAATGACCTGCTTTGCTTTCGCTGGAGTATGCCCCCACGCAACCCATGTTTGTTGCTGACCTCCCTTCTCAACAAATGAGTGATCTGGAGCTTCGAGAATGAAATCGAAGTCGTCTATCATAGAAAACATGTCGGAACCTCGTCCGCCCAAGATCGCACGCTTCTGGTCAAGGAAGTCTTCTGTCTGGAGCATTTTTTCACGAGTCTTACGCCAGAAGATAAAGAATGCAATGAGCACGAGTAATAACAAAACCAAACTCGTAATAGTCACAGATAATGCTGCTTTTTGCCAACCTGAACTCTCCGACACGAAAACTCTGCCATTCTTTTCGAGTTCGAGCCACTGCGGTACAATTTCACCATGCTCTGGTGAACACCAATCGTTCTCGTCTGCAGTGTCGGCGTCATAAGCCACACACGGAACTATCATAGATGGCAAAACACACTTTCCGTAGCTATTGGGGTCGCCGGACAAATGAATCGACATGACTGTGTAGTCAATACCTGCGTCAGTCCATTCGTGTCTCTGCATTTCGCTTATTGGCACCATATCGTCCGTGCCACCATCGGCCCACATCGCTCCATGCACCGGAGTGATGCCATTTGTAACAGCGCAGAGACTCACATTTCCTATTTGATACCCAGAACAATACATGGACTGATAAAAAATCTCTCCGTTCGGTGATGAACACCTCTGCTCCGTGCATCCAGCGCTTCTGTAAGCACTTCTCAAAAGTTGCAACTCCGACATACGAATACCACATTTCGTATACACCTTGACGTACCCGAGGTCGGCAGCAGCCACATAACCCATATCCCACACAACAGCTTGCTGTAACATTGCTGGGAGATTAGAAAATTCCAACCCGGACTCTCTCACATAGTCCACAACGTCAGTCAGGCCCCTTGTGTCTGTAATTGCCTCAGCTTGATCACCAGCGAGATATCGGCGATAAAATTGTTGTGCAAAATCAGAATGTGTACCATCAAAAGCATATCGCTCGTCCAAGAGCAGCGTCACAGCATTTGTATCACTGGTAGTTGTTGTTAGTCGTCTTCTGACCACGCTCTGTGGGGAATAAATAAGATCACCGACATCTTCGATACTCAGCATCACTATGACGCAGACACTAGCAACCAGTATAGACCCAGATAGTATAATCTTTACAATGTTGAATTGGTTGCCGGACTTTCGACATCGTCGTTTTCGACTATCCGAGTGCTGCATTAGAATTTGGGCTTCGGACCGTGAATTGATTCGAGGTGTCAGAAGTACAAACTTGTTCTTCATGACGTCGCATTTACCACAGTTTTCAACCTGGAACATGTGGATTTGAGAGGGTTGAGCTCGCTCCTTGTCCAGTGTACACATGCTCGAACGGGATAAAAATCAACTTGCCAGCAATTGGATAGTGATTGAGGTTTTCACCGAGACCTGCTGACGTCCTCGCGATGGTGAAAGTCACTTGAAATTTATGTCGGGCGAGAGAACGAAATGAATTTTAATGACGGATGCTAAGGACGTGAGAAACCCTCAAGTTCCTCTTCCATCCTGACGCAGGACACAGAAAGCTGACCACCTGTAGAGAGATATTTATTGCTAGTTAAATGTGTATGGAAATGAATAAGAAAGTTCAGAATACTACTTCGTACATTACGATTCATGGTTGGAACCGTGTAAGGCCGGTCGAAATCTGTGCTCACATGTTCGGATACAAACTACAAGTCGTAACGAGTTCAACTATCCGGTGCATTACACTCGACATGACTTCGTGTTTCCCACCGAAAAGAGAGTCTACTTGTTGAGATCGTTCCACTTATGCATGTAGCTACGAAGGTAGCTTTTCAGTCCCTTTCGTGGCCACCAAGTGCCGGTGTAGATCAGCTGCATATTGTATGTGCTGTTGGTTCATTTGCGTTGATCCTTCTCAATGTAACCTGGTTGGATCGCAAGAACACGATAATGTCGTCAAAAACGTCCACTGATGTCCTTCAATAAGGCAACACTAGCAATGCTAAGAGCTATGAGGTGTGTGCTCAAGGATAAATTGAAACCGCGACTTCCCCGTTCACGTATCTAGCTTAGGTGTCTGACACGATTACCCTTGTCGTTCTGTGCACGCACAGGTTTGGAAGAATCCCACGCAAAAATAAACGCATCATGGCGCAGAGAATCAAGGTGGAACGGGTTGCCCGATTTGAAGCTGGTGTAGGCGATTTCGAGGACGAAACCTGTCAAGTGTTGACCCGTGTGAGATTCGCTTCACAGGCTGCAGTCGTTTGACTATTATCACTTTGGAGGACTCGCAGACAACGCACTACAAAGGCCTGCACCAGCAATGATGCCTAACACACGATCGAAGACACAGACGAACCTGAATGTCGGTCTAAAGCTGGAAGGAGGCAAACCCGAAGGTCGGTTGCTCCAAAACGGTGTGTTTTCACGCCGAAGCGTGGGAAGCAATACGCTCAATGTCGGGCCGAATAAAAATTTACTGAAGAAGCCGCTCGCGGACCTGAATCCGACCAACCCACTCGCAAGCATCGTGCATCAAACAGACAAGAACGGCAAGCAACAGCCCATTCTCGCAGGAGGCCGTCGTATTAGTCGCGAAGTATCTGGTGTGAATGGAGGACAAGGGAGCTTTCGGAATCTGTTCACAAATATTTGTTCGGCTCTTGGAATCAACGAGCAGCAACAACAGGATTTGGACAAAAAGGCGCAAGGTCGGTTGGTACTTGCGAAGCCGAAACCAATTGCAGCACCAGGTAGTACAATTGAATTGCGCAGAAGTGTCCTTCCTCCTCTTTTGCCGGACGATGCGAACAAGAAGTGCTTAGTGCTCGATCTTGACGAGACTTTGGTGCACTCATCATTCAGACCAACAGCTAACCCCGACTATATCATTCCTGTCGAAATTGACGGCACAGTCCACCAAGTGTACGTTTGCTTGCGACCCGGAGCTGAGGAGTTCCTCGTCGAAATGGCCAAGTACTACGAAATTGTGGTGTACACGGCGAGTCTCAGCAAATATGCGGACCCACTGCTCGACAAGCTGGACCCCGAACGTGTGATTCGACACCGCCTTTTCCGTGAGCACTGCGTGCAGTACGAAGGCTGCTACGTCAAGGATCTTTCGTTGCTTGATCGTGATCTTTCACAGACAATCTTCATCGACAACTCACCGATGTCTTACATCTTCCATCCTCGGAATGCAATCGGATGTTCCAGCTTCATTGACGATCCGAATGACCGTGAATTGGAGTCGATCTCACGTTTTCTCACAAAGTACCGAGATGTTGGAGACGTGCGCGATTACCTGCAAATTTGGGATGCCAATTACTAACTTACGCTTGACGGCGTGATGATCAGCATCCCTAGGCTATCAGCTAGCCTACTTCTATAAGAGAATTGTAATAACTGAGTCAAGGCGATATTTTGGATAATAGACGAAGTTTTATAATTGCGTTTACGGATTTCTTCACCGTTGAGTCTTCATAGGAGTTAATTCAGTGTTGAGGAAACGAAATCAACTTTCACGACATGGACAAGGATTTTCTCATCCTATGGCGGGACTAAGTCAAAAGTTTGTACATAATTGGTAGGGTACACTGTGATGTGAAACAAATAAAGGTAATTTGACAGAGAATAGTATTTGTATACTTGTCTGTTGAAAATCAATTATCCCAGCAGCTCACCTTTCAAGTACAAACTAGATTACTAAAGCCGATTCACACAGGTATTTCTCCAATCTGCATAACACGAATGAATTCGATTACAATTCAGGATCAGTGCACAGGCATCAACGACACGCAAAAATATACACAACGTCATCGAGGCAGCAATGGA
>PCFV01000658.1:0-18019 GCA_002812785.1 Phytophthora litchii | reverse complement strand
AGTGTCACTGACATGTCTGTCAAACCCTGATATCCATTAGGGAGAAAGTCCTTCGGACTGCTGCAAACAGAAAAATTAGAATCACTACTGAAAATCCACAATTGAGAGATAATGAATGCAAAAAATACCTGCTCAGCAACTAATAATCATTGTGGCTGTCCAGCAACCTTCTTGCTAGACACACGCATCAACCGATACGATTGCAAGAAAGCCTGGAGATCGTGCGGGTCCAACTCGTGGGTATCTATTAAATCGATATCCACTAATCACTCCTCTCTGCATGGATATACGTTAGCGCTTTGAGACGTAGCGACCCTATCGCCAAAAACTGAACAACGTACGATTCGTAGTTCGCCGACTCCCACATATCCTCGAACTCATTACCATCTACTGATGGATGCGCGAGTAAGAAGTCTTCAGGAGCAATCGAAGGAGGCTTCGGAACAGACCCAACGTCAGATTGGCCAGTATGCCGATCCGTAGAGCTAGTACGGGAAGAAGCGTCATCCACTGGATCAGAGACACTGATAAATCCGAATGCAGATCCATTAGGTTTAGTCGATTCTGGTGCCGATTGTCCAATAAAGTTGAAACCTGAATCTTTCACACTGTTTACAGGTGGCTGCTTTGTTCCGTTGCTGATCACCAAGCTGATAGGAGGCGCACATCCATTGTCCGTCGACCTTGAATCGAATTCTCTGTCCTGGTCATCATAACTTCTGCTGGATGGATAGTGAGATGCCTGATAACGAGGTTTGTTGGGACCGATCGTCTCCCTGTTACGCATACCTGACTCACTGATGGTCCCAACAGAATCTGTACGACCAGGGAATGGAATTCCATAACCTGCCAAGAACAGCTACTTTCCTTCGTCACTGATGGCCCGCTCCCGGCTCTCCCGGTTGGTTGCAATGGGTGGGCAAGCAGAGCCTACGTCCTCTTCGGTAGAGTCTGCTTCGGTAAACTGAGGATTATCATGATCCAATTGTACAGCAGCAATTGCTCGCTTGTGCTTTTCATCCATTATGCTGAAGTTTCATGTGCAGGTCTCTACAAACTTGCAGCAACATGTCTTTAGCGCAATGGCGTTCCAAGTCAACTACTTGCGTTTCAAACTTGCAGCAACATGTCTGTAGCGCAATGGCGTTCCAAGTCGGAATCCGAGAGAGTTGCTGTTGAACTAGCAGTTTTAGCTGATGCAGTACATGTCAAAGCCATACTTCGTACTTAGCTGAAGCTCGATCTTTTCGATACATCTCTTCATTTTGACCACCATGAGACGTCGCAAAGAGCCTCGCACTGCTACCCCAGTTGCATCAGTTGATAAACCCGCCAGCGCACCAGTTCCCTATGTTTTGTCAATTGGTGATGTGGCAGTCATGATAGTCCTTGCATCGGGGACTTTGCTTGGTTACACTATGACACTGTACCCCTCGGTTGCTGGGGGCGACAGTGGGGAGCTCGTGGCCGAGTCTTGCCACCTGGGTGTCTCGCATCCTCCCGGTTATCCTCTCTTCAATATGGTTGTGCACCTTTTTACAAACTATTTGCCGTTCGGTGAAACGCCAGCGTGGCGCGCCAACTTTTTCTCAGCTGGTGAGGCAACTTCAATTTGCTTTTGAGTTGCTTTTGAAGTGGTAATAACGCTCTTTTGCCATTGTTTTTTGTTGTTTGTGTAGTTTGTGATACAGTTGCAGTGGTGTTCATCTACTTGATTTTATTGCAGTGGATGGCACCAACAGGGTGGACTGGACAACGTGTTGCAGCTTTTACTGCAGCAGTACGTAGGTTTTGGCGGAATTCGAGTTTTAAGTAGTTTTTCACATGATGTGTATTTGCATTTGATGATACTAGGCTCTTTTCGGGTTTTCGCCACTCATCTGGACGTATGCCATTGGTGCTGAAGTTTTTGCACTCAACAATGCTTTTGCAGCGTTGTTGGTGTTTTTGTTGCTGCAATATGTGCGTAGTCAAGATATCAAGTCGGCATTAACGGGAGCGTTTGTGTGTGGTCTGGCAATGTGCAACCAACACACGATCATACTGTTCGAAGTGCCAATTATTGTATGGGTACTGTGGACCAGAAGACGAACATTGTGGTGGAAAGAGTTTGCACAGTTTACAGGAGCCTTTGTGTTTGGATTGATGCCGTATATTTACATGCCGATCACAGCAATTTGGAATCCTCAGCCGGGGTCTTGGGGTGATGTTACGACGTTGAGTGGTTTGATACACCACATCCGTCGGGCAGATTATGGTACATTTCGGTTGTATGCCAGTAACGAGGCAAATGAGGGTCTGTGGACAAGACTCTACCTATATGGTGTTGATCTATCGGATCGAGAGATCCCATATCAACTTGCGTTCCCTATTATTGCTCTGGGGTTGCTTCAAACCCTGCGAGTTAGTACGGAAATGAACCGTCAGCTTGGATGGTTCATGATAGTGATGTACATGTTCTACATGGTGATTTTCCATTCCCTTGCTAATCTTCCGATCAGTGAAGGTCTTATCTACGGTGTCCAAATGCGTTTTTGGCAACAACCGAATGTAGTGGTGTTTACGTGGTTTGGAATTGGACTGGGATATATCGTGAATTTGGTCTCACAAGTGATCGGGTGTTACTCTAAAGTGTTCGAGTCAGTGATCTCAACAATTTTCAAAATTATTTGCCTGACACTAGTAGGCGTTCAAATCTGGCGTTGGCACGAACTCTGTGACCAAAGCAAAGCGTTTTACATCCGAAACTACGCGCATGCATTACTGGACCCGTTGCCATCAAACGCTATATTATTCGTGAATTTTGATTTGCAGTGGACGTCACTACGATATCTCCAGCGTTGTGAACGCAAACGGCCAGACGTTACGGTGCTCAACCTGTCGATGATGACCTACAATTGGTTTGCAACAAAACACAATCACTACCCGAATCTGCAATTTCCAGGATCCAGGCTCGTTCCCTTTGGCTCGGTGGTAAAATATTTTACTGTGTAGTTTCTGTGAGGTTTGTAAAAGTCTAACTCGTGCTTCTGTTCAACTTAGGGTGACGGGTTTAGCATGGCCCGACTGTTAGACGCGAATATCGGTCAGGCTACGGCGAAGATTTCGGATAAACGGACACGATTTTTCTTGGGTGGCAAACTGAGCTACAATGATCAGGACTTCAACGAAAAGTACACCCTTGTGCCGTTTGGATTGCTTGACGAGTTCAGGAGTTTATCAACCCCGCTATCATCTTTGAAAAAGTGGTATTCATCGCAACAAAAGGTCAAGGCGATGATACGTGAGCGCCTGATAACACTTCCACCTTATGAGATCTACAATGATGAAACGTGGGAATGGACCATCGTAAGTACAGCCACGCAATTGTGTCCCAGTGTTGCTGCTAACATTGGTTTGGTGTGGTACAGGCTCGAGATCACGGAATGAAAGAGCTTAGCTGGGCGACCTATCTCCTGGAAAGAGTCATAGCAGAGGATCCTGAAAACCTCTCTCTGTTGAGCGAGGCTGCCAAACCTATGGAATCGTCGTACCAATTCGAGCCTCCTCAATTCTGGAACCCAGCATCCAACTTGAAAAACTTAGGACTCGCGTACGCACAAATGGTAAAATCCAGTCAGGAATTTAGCTCACAAGATCCATTTTTCAATGGGGTCGTGGGTGCTGGTGTCGAAGATTCAACGAGGTAAGGGGCACTTTTCGGTATTTCAATTGTTATAGTATAACAAAAACCGTTTGTGTTGCAATGTAGGTTTAAAGATCGAACTTCGGAGAGAATGCTAAAAGTATGGGATGCATGGCTCCAAATACCAGAGGCAAAGCAAGACCCAGGATACGAAGCAATACAAAGCGTCGTCCGTAAGTTTGTCCCTTCGCCATCTGAAGAGAACCTGGCGAAGAATAAATCTGGCAAGCAAACTCAGCAACGTAAAAGAAAGAAAACCTCAAAGAAGCGAGTTGCTGCGAGGAAGGCTGGTAAGAAATAAATCATTGACAAGAAAAGTTTGCCATTAAAATCCACTCGCAGGCAGTTGATTTTCCACCTGATCGTGAATTGTTACTGGTATAACTTGATCAATTCGTCCGAAACTGCAGACGGCGTGAGGACGCCCAGATCTGTGAACATCAGCGCGATGTATCCAGGAGGGGTATAGTCAAAGAACGGGCTCGCGAACGTCACATCCTTCATTGTCTCGCCAGTGGTCTCGCCACCAGCACTTTCGCCGGAGATAGCAGCCATTTGTTTCTGCGGGACATCACGCTGTGTCAACGGATACAGTCGAGCAAACTTGTAGCTTTCAGCTGCCACGTAAAACTGTTTGTTCAGCGCTTGCGCGATCACCGCTGTCGAGTATGTACCGATCTAAAAAAATCAACACGTGAGTGCAAGCACCTCCATCTTGCAAAAAATACTTTCCATACCGAATTGACAATGCCGCCATTTTCAACGACACCCTCAGCTCCGACGATCACAATGTCAATTTGCTCCATGTAGTAAGCCACTGCCGAGTCCAAAATAACCGTCGTAGGGATCCCCATCTTTGCCAGTTCCTCAGCAGTACTAACACTACAAAATAAATCAATAAAACATATCAAAAATAATAAAACCACAATCATTTACCCGGAAGCATTGCTTCTTCCCTCCGTCACAAAAACAGAAAAGTTTTTGGTTTTCGCAGCTTCACACAGCAACGCAATCACAACGCGGGACTTGCCGTGTGTCAACACTTTCTACAGTTACCACAACATTTCATATCAGATAGCCACCACTACAAAATGAATAGTAATCATCCGTACCATGCCATCACGGATGAAATTGTGACCAACTTCACTGATACGGTTGCGGCTAGACAAGGACGTCTCGGCAAAAAGTTTGCCACGGTCAATCAGTTGCGAGCGACACAAATCAAAGTCATCGAACTCCAAAAAGGTGCGTGTCACATATCGCAAAAATAATTGGCAACCGGCAGTGGTGGCAATCGAATTGTGGAACCGAGTGGCGGCATCGTCCTCGGCCTGGAAAGCGCGCAGTTGATGCGCCGCTTCTTGCAATTCGCCCTCCATCTGCATCATGGTGCTGGCCTCGCTGCGAGTGATCACGCCCGTCAGCGCCTTGATAACAGCCACAGCAACAGCCACATCTGGGTCTTCGAGGAAGCGCAGGAAATCCGTCACTACTTGGGGCTTCGAGTCCGTCATGGTGGATTGGTACCACTCGATTGAGGATGAGAAAGTAGTGTGGTGGACGTAAATCAATTTTTAAATACTGATATTTACCGGTTTGAAAATCGAAAGATTTTGCTTGCAAATAGAGTAATAGGGGGTATTTTAAGGTAGCTACTGTTGTTCCCTACCTACTCAATGTTCTTCTGTAGTTTTAGATGAGGACCTTCGAACACACAGTCGATGTGCCAAACAGCCCTCAGGAATTGGATAAACGCGAACATAATAACCTTTGAAAGCCTGGAGTGCAGAAGTGTGGTTACACTCATTATCCGTCATTTCAGTCTAATTAAATGTCTGTAAAGCGAAAATGGTGCTATCTAACTCTCTGTTTAATCAGCTGACTTCGTGTCTGAGGAAGCTGTGCTGATGGTTAAGCATGTACAAGTTGTGCTTGTCACGAAAATGTTGGAAATCACCGGAGTGGCCACAGCAAATGACTTCACTTCTGTCTGAGTCAAACTGTTCTAACACCGGTACAGCACTTTTACGAAGCCTTGACTTGATTGTAAACTCGGCGGTGCTGGACGTAGTCCACGACCATCTTTGCAATAGCTTCGTTGTTCAGGTTTGCTTCGCCAATGCTATGCTTGATATTTTCCATCGGAACTTTATCCCATTTCTTAAACATAGCACGTTTGAATTTGGAGTCACTCAGCATATTTTCGAGATGTACCAAGGCGAAATCATTTCCAACGTCGTCAGCGTTGGCAATATTTCCAGCGGCATTGTGGTTTCTGACAGCATTGTTGGTAGCAGTTTGCTTCTTTACTGCGTTGTCGACTGCGTGGTTGTTCCTGACAACTTTGTTAGCAGTAGTTTGCTTCTTCGTTATATCGTCGACAGCGTGGTTTTTCCTGACAACTTTGTTAGCAGTAGTGCCTTTTCTGATGGCAACATTAGCAGCGCTGTTCTTCCCCATACCGAACCACTTCTTGAAATCGAAAATCTTCTTGAGATTGACGGCTCTTTCTTCATTGTCAGTGTTGACGTCGCGTTTTCGTAGAACCCTGCTGTCCTTGTTGTTCAGAGTGACATCGTTCGATTGAACCAGGTCTGGTATTTGAAGTTTCAGGAGTTTTGTTCGTTCGGCAGTTGTCGTTGTGTCAGAGCATGCGAAGGTGGCCGCAACTACCAATAAAATGCAATACAAACGCATTGGACTTGAGTGCTGGAGGTCAAATTGCGGTGTGTTCGTATGCTTGGAGGGACTCTTCACGTACAAATCGTCAAGAAATCCTTGCG
Source organism: Phytophthora litchii (assembly GCA_002812785.1). Lineage (NCBI taxonomy): Eukaryota > Oomycota > Peronosporomycetes > Peronosporales > Peronosporaceae > Phytophthora > Phytophthora litchii. Next base: position 11,551 of record PCFV01000658.1, on the reverse strand, counting down.
CACTGTATATTTACGGAACTTGAATGCCGCATTCCCCAGTCTTATCATCGTATCATAGCTGTGAACTCCAGTGCACGCCAAACATCAACCCTACAAAAAGGAAATTGTGACGGTCGTATGAAAGTCATTGGCTACGAGAAAATGAATCTTCACTTTATTTAGATAGGCAGTTGGCAGAACATGCAAATATTGCCGCGATTCAAACGCATGGATTAGATTTGGGTAGGGAGCTTGATCAGCGTAAAAAGTGTCATCCACCAGACAGAACACTAGGGTGAACGCGTATGAGGTTACACAATTCGTGCAAAAGAAGTGATGATCTAATAACAACATTTCATTGGCTACTTCTAAACTGCTACTAAACATTTCCATACGGTATCTAGCAAGTATTGAAGATTTTGATTGGCTAAAGTGAAGACAGACGTCACTTGCGTCAATTCCATGTGCTCTAGTGTACTACCAGTACAAATCTAATACAAGTAACGGTAACTATTGCTTCAAATTTACCAACTGTTATATTGTATTGTTGTAATATCATGGGATGTGATTACGATCGAACGCTACAGCCAGAGTTCGCAGACTGTCGTATGAAGAGCAAATACCTAGGCCGATTATTATCAAGTGTACGTAGGACGCCACCATCATTGATCAATACCGGCAATATTCATCAAAGTTGTAGTATCCACGTTATATCAGCAATTGCCTACCTAATCCACATTTCTTAAACCCGCATGAGATGATGTAAGACTTCCAGCTTGCGGGAGATAATAAGGGAGGCACCGTGTTTGTTTTCATAGTTCGGCCGTGGCCTCTAGGTAGACAAGATCGCCATTTTGGTCTTCGTCGCTGCGCGGGGTGACATTGGTTGGCAATATGAGCTGCTGGAAATACACCTCGCAGGTAAACCATAAGCCGAAAGCTGCAGAAAGCTAGGCATAAGCAAAACGAAATTCTAACCATAATTTTTGCAGTGTTCGATATCCCCTATCATGTAGTACCTTGTGCCTAATATTCGCCACCAGGTCAAGTAGCAGGGGCCTTCTCATTCGTATTATGCTGTACCTTGACCCCGTAATCCTTCCCTGAACCATCTGTCGGGTTCTCACATGCTCGCCATCCTCGCGTGGGTGCTTTGCTTGTGTGACACAGACAATAAAACTATTTTGGCTTCGTCTACTTGTACAGTAGAGGCTAATAATGTTATCTTGTCGCTGTGAACTGATCCTACTATTCTCAATGGTGGACGACGTCGTTCACCAGTCGAAAGAGGCGCTCGTCAGTTCCCTCTCCTTCAATCACTTTGTTGAGCGGCTTCACTGGTGGACTTTCATCGGGAAGTATATTACGCTAATAACCTTTAATTATCTGAACAACCCTATATCAAAACTATTCTGCGAATATCTGTGTGTTTACAGCGTATGATATTCTTCATTCTCCAGTACTCTGCACTTTGCTAGGTTACTGTCTTTGTCTATCGTTTGCTGAATTGGACATGGCTACATTTGGTGGCCCATTTCCCTCGGTCTTCATGAACAAGTGCTCTAGCTGTGTCTACATTCTGGTTCTGCAGTGCTGCACATATCGTATCGTACAGTCCTGTAATCACTCCTGGACTACTTTGTGGGAATGCCGACAGTGACGAGAATGATTTTGAGTTTACGAAGAATGCATGTGAGTAACATGAAGTGAGGAAGTCAATGGAGACTAGTGCTAGGATATCTTGGGAACTAAGTTGGGTAGCAGATATCACCTCATTTCTCGATCAGTCATCAACACAATAACTCGCAACCTTCCACTCCCGCCATGAGCACCTTCTCGATGTTTGAAGCTGTCACATCCAGCGTCACCAAAGTCATCGCTCCGCTATTAAGTGGAAATATGCAACGCAAGTAAGTTCTAGCTTTCAGCTAGTGATGAATTTCAGAGACGTGCTAACACACGACTTCCAGCTCTGTTGCCTGCCTCGAATACGTCAAGCAGCATGCAACGAGAAACGATCCAGCGTCCGTGGTCGCCGCTATTGACAACTTCGCAGCTAGCAACACCATGATGAACGTTGGTGCTGGTAAGGGTGTTATTGTCGATGCTGAGATTCGCCAGAAGAAGCCGCGAGTCATGGCGGAGATCGGTGCATACACTGGCTACAGCACCGTCCGCTTTGCCAGCGCGCAACGTGAGGCAGCCAAAACGGCAGGAACTGACTCACACTATTACTCGTTTGAGTACTCGCCGGAATTTGCTGCTCGTGCACGAGAGGTACGTTGCCGTGTCGAGTCAGAAGGTGCCAAGTACGTCAACACTAATCTCGCTTTCTTGAGAATAGATGGTCTCGTTCGCTGGACTGAATGACCAGGTGACAATTATCGAAGGCGCATTCTCGGACCAGCTCCACTTTCTGAAGGATAAGACTGTCGATGTTCGTGCGCTACGTTCTGACCCTTCTTGCATCTCTTACTAGCGTCCAGCTCACATATGTCGCTCCTTGTTCTGGCAGATCTACTTCATCGACCACGACAAGAGTTTGTACGTTTCCGACACCCAGAAAATCCTCGCTAGCGGTACACTCCAGCCAGGATCGTTGCTCATCGCAGACAACGTCCTGATCCCCGGTGCTCCTGAATATCTCACGCTCCTCGACAAACATCCTCAACTCCAGCCCGTTCTGCACAAGGTGCCTCTGGATGTGTTCACTTGGGTCAACGACGCTGTCTCCATTGCCACTTACACCGAGTAACCCTCGTGTAACCCTCTCAATAGCATCACTCCCGCACCACACCAGCTACCTTCTATGTCTGTGTTGATGTCTCCACTGGCTTGGAAGCACTGATAATCCGTTGCAACTGCTCCATCAGCTTCGTAACCTGCTCCTGGTTCTGGTTCCTCTTGTCTTCGCTCTCCTGTCTTTGCTGAGCCACCACGAGCTCGATTTTGGCTAGAATTCTGTAGTAAAAGTCCACTTCATCTCTCAGACTCAATGCCTTCAGTCTCATCCTGACGTTGTCCCGTAGTAGGTCCTTCTCGAGGCACTGTGCCACTTGTACTTGGTGATGTAACTTGTCTGCGTAACCTGCGTACCCCTCGCCTTCCTTCGCCTCCTGTGCAGCTTCTACGACGTCTTCAGTGGCAGGAACTTCACCACTCGATGCATGTGTTTCTGGCTGTGTAGTGGCCTGTGTCTGAGTCAGTTTAATGCGCTTGGGGGGTGGCAATGCGCTCTCCAAGTGACCTTCTCCTGTCTCGAGTAACCTTTTCTTCACATCCTTCGTCCTCGACGCCCACTGGGTCTCTCGAGGTCGCACCAACTTGGTCGGAGTGCGGATCTTTGTGGGTGAACGCATGCCAGTCGACGGGACGGAGGAAGTCTTGGCAGGCGAGCTACACGCACGCGAAGATGACGCCATGGACATCAGAGGTCGCACTTTTCCCGCGATATTTGAATTTTGACTTTGAGGTTACGCTCAAATGTGGCAATTGCGCCATATTTATTGTCTTGATTTATGTATGGATTGGACTGTACAGTGATCAGACAGTTTAGTGCCAACTTCAACATGAACAGTGATCATGGATCAGTAGAATCCACCATGGATAGTGCCAGACCTCGCTTCAGGCTTGAGAATTGACAGTCTAGCAACTATTGATCACTTTCCAAAATACTTCGAGGCCAGCATCTTCTTTCAACTATCTTAACATGAAGACTTCGCTCTTTGCCACTGTCACCATCGTCTTTGCTGCATTGCACTCGACTGTCTTCGCTTCTGACCAAGTGGCGTCTACCCACGGAACGTTATTCCTCGGAGCCTCGCAGAATCTAGCGGAGAGCTCTCTCTGTCTCAACGGACAATCGACGTGCCATGGTCTTCGCAAACTGGAGGAGGACCAACCACGTGGTCTGGAGCAAGGCAGTCAAAGTAGCTCCATCATCCCTGTCAATGAAACGAACGGGACGCCGGAGTTTGTCTGTTTCGGTTCGACCGTCCCATGGCGCTGCTACAACTTGCGTCGACTGGAAGAGGATGTCGACGAGCACCGTCATTTGGAACTCACGAGCGACAGTGAGATCAAAGACGTCGAGTGCTTCGGTCGTGAGTGGGGACTGCATTGCAACTATTGAGCTGCCAACTCGGAGTCGATTGCTACAAAATGGATAGCAGCAACATCTTGAAAGCTCGATAATCCAGTACGACCGTACTCTACCACTACAAAGTTTGTTTGTTGATTTGTCTTTCGTTTACTTTCCTATACCTACGTACTTGAAGAAAGACAGACTCAAGGCCATAAGGATCATACCCAATAGTCCACCATTGGCAACAAGGTAAATTCGGCCGTTTGCGTAAGTGTAAGCAGTGGGGAAAATCTCTTTCATCGTGATTGTTGCCATCATACCGGATACCACGCCATACAGCGAAGCTTGGGCGAAATGGGCGTCATCATGGTGTTTTACACCGATTATGGCGAGGGCGATGAAGGCGCCGACGTGTTCAGCAATGGCAGCAATGACACACCACATAATACCCTTCCACTTGCTGCCAGTGGCAAAGTATACTGGAGCTGCGACGGCGACACCCTCTGCAATGTTGTGGAGACCAACACCAATAGCCATAGAGAAACCTATAGCCGGATCCTCAATTCCCGCCGTGAATGTAGCCATACCTGCTGGAATGTTGTGGAGAGCAATAGCTATTCCGCTCAGAATTCCCATTTGTTGGAGCTTTTCCTTGGCTGCTTCGTCCATTTTAACGATACCCTGTTCGCGTGGCGACTCCAGTAGCACGCTATCATCGATGCTACCACGTTCGGACTCTCCCATTTCGTTGATATGGCTGATCTGTTTGGGTGTCTGTGGCTCAGCACTAGGTGTGAGTTTCTGTACCACGAAGTCCACAGCGTAGACCACCAAGATTCCCACTCCTTGACCGATCGTTGCAGCAAGCCAGGTTTGACCGTCGAGCGTGTCGCCATTGTTAGTCTCGTTTTGGAAAGCCATGGTGAACTCGAGTATGGAATAGCCGAAGCTCACTACGATTGCAAGAAATACCGTGAGTCCTCCCGAGATACTTAGTGTCGTCGCTAGTGCCATTGGGGTAGCCAACCGGAGTGTGCGATGACTGCAAATGATCAATCCACCCACCACTGTCGCGAGTGCGGCTGCAGCGTTGAGTGTGAGGGCCGTTTGGATATGAGTGTCTTTATGCCCATTTTCGGTCATGTTTGGCTGTCGTGTAGCTTTTTCGACTGTATCAACTAGACTTGTGCTCCAGCACGGTGACTTCTTGAATGAAGCGAGCTTAAGTTACAGCTCAACCCTCAAACTACGAAAGCAAGTTCTATCGTCACATCGAAATGAACTGCCACCCATAAGTCCATCCTTGTAGCAAGGTGCTGCGGTAATGCGTTGGATGGTGGAACATTGGTTCAAGTGGGCGATAGGACCAGCATGAGCGTTACGCCAGCATGAAATAATCGAGGTTGAATTTCTTGGCGCCGACACCTTTCGTGTGTATCATAGTGATATCTGGCCATTTGGTGGATTCGGTCAGTCAGACCGACGCCAAATTGGCATTCGTATCTAGGCACTCACGATATCTGGAAAATAGTTGTGCATTTTAGCGTCGATTAGTTGCTGTGTGCGGGATGGAGATAGCTAAGACCTTAGATGTGAGCTTTCAAAGCTGCGCCTTTCCTTGTGAGTCATCTCGGTGTAGCTATCATACTGAGGTGAAGCCATGTAAGCGCATAGCTGAGGAGAGTGTGCGTATTGGGATGCAATGCATGTACAAAAGGATTCATCGTTAGCATCCGGTTGGTTGATCTATACGCCCTGTAAAGGTGAAGTTCGGTTTTCGGTGTCCTTAGATCTTCTCAAACAATGACCTCAGTATCTTCAGCCGTAGATTGTAGTGGACTATTCTCAACGCTCACTACCCCCTCTAAACTGGAACACTCTATGAACCATTTCTTTCCTTAGAATACCATAAGACCATCAAAAACACATAATGTAAACAACAGGCAACCACCCCTTAGCTTGTTCGTAGCAAACATTCCCACTTCCAACTGTGCTTCTGTGTTCCAAGCTTTCACGCCTGAAATTCGAGCAATGGACGGGGTTCTTCAGTGTGTGTACACACGATGGGTCTGGGCGTGGTCCATCATCACCTCAGCAAGGCGCTCGTTGCTAAGCCGTGCTTCTCCGATTGCAACCTTGATCTGCTCCATTGTGAACTTGTCCCATTTCTTATAAATCTTGAGTCTGAACGCCTCGTTTCGTTTCATGAGGAAGAGATAATGAGGAGAGAAAAATCTCCCGTTCAGGAACGTTTGCAAGTTGAGTCTCTCTTCATCGTCCACTTTGGTTTCGTCGTTACTTTCATCATTCTCCACCCGAAGAGACCTGTAGTTGATCTTGTCATTCAGAACAGGACTAGCAGACTGAACCTGGTTTAGGTTCACTAGCATCCGATTGCCAGTTGCCAACACAGTGTTACATCTAGCAAACACTGTGGTTACAACCACCACTAGAACGTAGCTTACGCACATGATCCTCCTTTGTTTATCCTCACTGGGGTTGCAGAGATGAAAGTAACGAGTGAAGGGATCTTCGTCACTGCGCTGACACTCAATACTGAAATCCCTCCACGATTGCTTGATCACGAACTTTTGTTGTTGATGAGTAAAGAAGTTTGCAAGTACCGACTTTTGACGGCATACGATACGATAGGATACATACATATATGTAGCACTCGCACAGACCTGAGTCTGGTCACCAGACATTCATTGTCTACCTACCAATAGTGTTCATTCAAGACCAAAACGAATTTGAAAATATAGTTGCTCATATACGGGCTCAGCTGCAAAACTTTACGCCTTTTGGGGGTACACAGACTTGCTTCCTCGCGTTGTTTGTACTCGTTTAGTATATAGCCTTCTTCCCGTTGTCCTTAAGGGCACAACAATCTGGCATTGAATCAATGAGCGTATCTAGGTAACACTGATCGATCTCAACCCAGCACTTCGGGATGGCCCGTTCGAGCTCCTGAGTCGGCTGGTACTGCTCTCCACTAGTGTAGACTAACCTTGACAGCTTCCCCACACGTTTTCAATGTGGTTGAAGTCCGGTGACAACGCTGGCCATACTAAAACATTTTGTTCGTTCAATCAGTCTTTGGTGTAATATCACGAAAGGATATAGCAGTTGCCGTGCTGAAAAAGACACGCACGGGGATTCTTCATGCTAATGAAGTGTAACAAGTCCTTTTCCAACATCTCTAGATGTACAAATGTATTGTTTAACAAATACAGTGGCTATTTTAATATTAAAATATAATATAAATGACAGATAAAGTATTTACCAGCAAATTACCAGTATAAAAACTGTAGCCATGTTAATTTCGTACTTAAAACAAATCATACGGTTTGACATTCGTTGCCAACCAGTAGCTCCTCATAGCTCCACTTTGGTCATGGTCGACGCCGAGACACCGCTCCTTTGGTGCGTGGACGAGCTCAACGTCGCTACACGTCGCGGCCGCATCGTGCGTAAGGTGCGCGAGCGTTATCTACGCGACGATCTGAGCTGCTCCCTGCCAGGATGTTCCCTATGCAGTGCGGACGACGACGCATGTGCCGCCACACACGTTTTGGGGACGACGAAGACGCTATTGGATGAAAATCCACGAGAGAAAACGTACCTACTTCCGTCCATGAAGACAGTTTTGTTACAGATGGACGTTTTAGAGTTCAGTAGTAAGAAGAAGAAGGACAGTGGAGGACAAGAAGTGTTTGCGGACGTTGTAGTGCTCGAGACAGTCTGGGAATTTGTCAAACGACAAGACTTGGGTGTCTACAATCGTCTACGTGCTCTACTCATGAACGCAGATAGACGCTTTGTTGTCTTTGCTAATGAACATCACAGATCGTGTTTTGTCCAAAAGAGACAGATGTTACCAAGAGGTTACAAGGAGGACAGTTTGGAAGACAATTTATTAGAGACGGAAGAAGAACGCAATGAACGAGCTGTTGCCACTGCGTGGAAATGGTACGCTGATCATTTAAAGGAACTGCAGAAGGACGTGAAGGTCTTGTTCCTGGCTAATGATGCTGAAGACTTGAAACGTGCGGAGAAGTTTGGAGTTTGTGGAGGAAAAACGATTGCAGACTTTTTGAAACCTGTGGCGGACAAATTCCCAGAACTGCAGGATTTGTTGTCGGCATCGGCAGCTGAAGAGAAGGAACTGACGACGGAAGGCGTGAGCACGACTAAGGGACGAAGCAAGAAGAAACTGTATCCGGAACACTTGTCGTCTGCGGAATTGCTGGCAGGTATTAAGAATAAGAGATTCTTTAAGGGCACGATTCGATGCAACCGGGATCATTGGCTTGAATGCCATGTATTGATTCATGGTGCGAATGGTGTTAAGATTCCAGTGTTGCTGCAAGGTCGTGAACATATCAACCGCGCAATTGATGGAGATTTGGTCGCGATTCAACTGCTACCAAAGGATCAGTGGAAGAAACCGTCGGACTCGTTTGCTGCTAATGGTACAATTGCTGCGGAAGCTGCTGAAGATGCTGATGATGATAAAGAGGACGTGCAACCGGAGCCTGTTGGTGTGGCGGAACCCACAGTCTCGCTGGAACAGGTTGCACTTGTACAGAACGACGCTGCACAAAATGCGAAGCCTGCAGGACGTGTTGTTGGCATTATTCAGCGCAACTGGCGCAAGTTTTGCGGATCGTTGGAGCCTCCTCGTGATGGTGCGACGGTTAATGCATCTGGGAGCTGTCTGGTGGTGCCTGTGGATAGAAAGGTACCGAAGATTAAGATTCAGACCCGTCAACAGGAAGCTCTGATGGACAAGCGGGTGCTGGTGGCTATTGATTCCTGGCCAGCGGACAGCAAATTCCCTCTGGGTCACTACGTGCGCACGCTGGGTGTGATTGGCGACAAGGAGACTGAGACGAACGTACTGCTCATCGAGCACGATATTCCGTGCGATCAGTTTAGTGACGAGGTCATGCGTTGCTTACCTCCGGAGGACTGGAAGATCACACCTGAAAACTCAACGGGCCGTCGTGACCTGCGCGACCTACCTGTCTGTAGTATTGATCCGCCCAACTGTAAGGATATTGATGATGCGCTGCACGCTAAGCTACTGCCCAACGGCAATCTCCAAGTAGGCGTGCATATTGCCGATGTGACACACTTTGTGGCACCCGGCAGTCCACTTGATGAAGAAGCCGCTGACCGTGGCACGTCTACTTATCTTGTGGATCGCCGTCTGGATATGCTGCCGGGTCTTCTGACCACCAAGCTTTGTTCACTTACATCTACCGAAGACCATTTTGCTTTCAGTGTGTTGTGGGAGATGAAGCTTGTTGGTGATAGTGAAGTACAGGTGGTTGACGTGTCGTTCTGCAAAAGCCTCATCCGCTCCGTGGCTTCGCTGTCATACCAGCAGGCACAAGAATTCTTGGATGATCCGGACGCTGGCGGTGTATATGGTCAAGACACGAAGCCGAAGAAGAAGAAAAAGGGGGAGAGTGAGAATGAGTTTGAACGGCGGCAGTTGCTTGGTAGTGGTATCAAGACACTAAATGTGATTGCCAGACGACTACGAGCCAAGCGTATTGAGGCTGGTGCGTTAACGCTAGCGTCACCCGAAGTGCGTTTTGTGCTCGACACAGAGACGCAGAACCCGTTGGATGTGCAGATGTACACTCTGCGCGACACCAACGCTCTCGTGGAAGAATTCATGCTGTTGGCAAACATCACCGTAGCGAAGAAGATCGTGCGCCACTTCCCGACATTCTCTATGCTCCGTCGGCACCCAGCGCCTTCCAAGCGTCAGTTTGATCTCCTCTGCAGCCAGGCAAAGGCTGTAGGTGTTGAATTACACGTGGACACATCTAAGCAATTACAAGACTCGCTCGATGCTGCTGATGTACTTGCTGCTGGTGGAAAGAGGAAACACGGAAACAAAGCGAACCCGTACTTCAACAAGCTATTGCGCATTATGACCACGCGTTATATGATGCCGGCTAGTTACTTCAGTTCAGGTGAGGTTGCTCCTCCCGAATTTCACCACTACGGACTGGCAGCTCCGATCTACACGCACTTTACGTCACCGATTCGTCGTTATGCTGATGTTGTGGTGCATCGCCTGTTGGCTGCTGCTATCGGCGTGGCACCGCTTCCAAGCTACCTCGAAAACAAATCGCACCTACATGAAATTAGTGACCAGCTCAACCGACGTCACCACGCTGCCCAGCTCGCTGGTCGAGCTTCTGTGACTCTACACACGGTGTTGTATTTCCAGCAGTACCCCACTCGTACGGATGCCGTCATCACGAAGGTCAAGAACAATGGTGTGGGTGTGTTGTTGCCTCGTTTCGGAATTGAAGGCATGATCTTCCTGTGCGACAAGGGAGAACAAGATGATGAAGACATTGTCAAGTTCGATGGGAACCACCACACGCTTACTTTAGTGAGGAAGGACAATCGCAAACTGCAAGTGTTCGACCGTGTACCTGTCAAGGTTTACGTGGCGCTTACGTTTGGCAATCGTCAGGAGCTCAAGATGGATTTACTGGACGAAGACGATGATGAAGACGACAACCAGGAAGATGAGGCTCAGAAAAAGGCTGAAGCCAACCTTCGCGCTGCTCGCAAGAAACGCAAAGTAGCTGCGTAAAAGTCACCCACCAATAGCACGTACGTTTCCTGAATGTTTTTCGCGCATTTCAGTCACTTACGATCATGTATAACATCGTCTGATGTGCACTTGCTTGTTAATGCTACTTCGAAGTGTCCTGGGGTGTTACTGAGTTGCGTGATTGTACGCATATGCCATAGGATGACGGGACGAACATGGTTGACAGAGGCTGGTGAGATCAAGAAAATTTTGTTGAATGTGGGGCGCAAGTCTCCCTCGATCGTTCTTTTAAGACAAATATTGAGTGCACGAGGAGTGGATCATGGTAGTTTGTTACCTACCAATGGATAGATTTACAGTTCATCAGTACTTAAGTATATTGTCTCCTTTCCAAACAGTTCGCAGTACGAAGAACTGTCGGTTGTGGGCTGTTTTTCTTCGCAAAGTCTTCGCAAGTTTTCGCCACACCGGATGTTATAGAGTAACATTAGTGCAGCCGCGTTCGGGATGGCTTGTGTTTGAAGTTAGTAACTCAAGAAAAACTACCGTGACTTCACTCAAAGCGCTCGAAACTAGAGATGGTCTAATGGGCATTTAGAGTCATAGAGCGAAATGAATAAACGAGACACAGTCGCGGGTTTAGAGCTCACAGGTTATGTAGTTAATGCGCTGATCTTAGCTTCCAATAATGTATTACTAGTAATCAGGATATTTGACGTACTACGGTGAAATAGCGCTGTCTAGCGGGTAAACAGATATTTAGACTGACAGTGCTTTTACGCTTTAATTGATTGAGTAAACGTTAAAGAGAGTAATAGCTGAACATATATCGTTCAAAAAGATGACCTTCACTCTCTTCTCGTATATGAAAATGTGGTTCATGTTGAAGTTGGCACTAAACT